>JAEMWC010000722.1:210000-247500 GCA_016490735.1 Pachyseris speciosa
CCATCGCAACAATCCATGGAAAAAGAAAAGGATCCAGCCACCCCGTTTAGAAGAAGGCGAACGGTTAGAAAAAAGAAAGCACCAGAATCTCACTCCAGGAAGCAAGCGAAATTAGAAACAGAAAACAAGGAAAACATTTACGAGAACACAATCACGTGTTTCCAGGACATTTCGCAGAACGAACATGTTTACGTAAACGGAGGCATGGAGATAAAAACTGAGCAAGCCTGCAACGAGGAACAAAATCCCTCCCCTGCGGAACATGAGGGGGTAGCACCCCACGACCATGGCCATTACATTGCAGCAGAGAGACACAATTCTGTCCTGCAGGATCGGCTTTCTCCCGTTGAGGTAGATCTTGATGTGTGACGGGTGCGCTCCACAGCAGGCGTGTTCCATTTTGAACTATACATGCCGTTATCCCTTAAGCAGAAGAACTAGGCGGTTTTTGTGCATACGTTCACCCGTTCAATTGAACAAAACTAGATAGCAGCAATTTACACCTATATAAGTATTAATTAGATACATGCCGAACCGATGCAACACCATTAGGTGATAGGAGACGTGCGAGGACATGTGCGAGAGGAGAACTTACTTCATGACATATACGTCAATTAAGATGCAACTTTACACGGACATGGTTCTATCTTCGCGACAGAGATATCCAATGTTTATACTAGAATTTAGTCAGCAAATTGTTTTCGTCTGTGCAAGAGTCGTTTATTTAGAAGAAAAGTTAGATACTTTATGAAGTACGAAAACACTTTTTACAGACACGAAACAATACATAGGACATCATGGTAGTTGAAAAACTAAACTGCTTATCACAGAAAGCTGGTCTTTCATCAAATCCTTCTTATTTGCCGTTTTACAGCAACAATCTTTCATGTCTTAATTTTCTTTGATTCTTTTTTTTGTACGTCACGACTACAGTTTCAAGACTATGTCGTGCTTCCGTTGGTAATGGTATAAAACTCTACATCTCTAACTGGATCATGATTCAGGACTGGCCTTACAAAATCTTCAATCCCCACCTATTATAGTTGGTTTTAAGGCTTTTCCTCTGGAAAACTGGCAAAACTTAGTAAAACGTATTCAATACCTTATTCTCTCTCATCAATAACATTAGGGCCATTTATACGGGAGAAAATAAGACGCGTCTTGTGTAAGACCCGACTTAACTAAGACGCGAACTGATCGTATAAATGGTACAAAATAAGCGTTTGCGTCTTATTTAAGTCGCGTCTTACATAAGACGCGTCTTATCGTAGAACAGGGTTTTCAGCTATTCTTATTTTGTCCGCGTCTTAATTAAGACGTGAACTTCCTCGTATAAATGGTTTCGCGTCCTAAATAAGACGTGAACTGCAAGTGCGCTTGCATTAAAACAACAGAAACGTGAGCTTGTCTTATGATTAGATAGCGTAATTGGATGCAAAGCTTTGCAAAAGATGGCCGGGAGAGCCAAAAGTGAATTCAGCACCTTCCTTCTTTAACCTGCCATCAGTCGCACCAATCCGTATATCGCTTTCTTCCGACTCCTCTCGGGTTTCTGTTGATTTCTTTGTATGCTACTGCGTGGTCTTCATAAGAAAAAAAATCTCTGAGAAATAACAGGACAGCACGCTTTTGTTTCTTGCTACAGCGTTCCATCTTGGCAGGTAAGCGGGACTGTATCAAAAATAAGACGCGAACCATTTATACGAGATCTTCGCGTCTTATGTAGGACGCAAAGGTATAAACGGTACAGTTCGCGTCCTATTTAAGTCGCGTCTTAGATAAGACGCGTCTTATTTCCTCCCGTATAAATGGCCCTATTCAGTTCAACCAATTTGCCTAAATTGAAAGCGAAGACGTTCTCATATTGTAGTTTCAATATTTTCTTTGGTTGGACGACAAAATGTAAGGGTGTATTTTAGGAAATAGGTCTACAGTTTAATTTTCAAAGCTCTTTTTCAGGGAACATAACAATTTTTGTACATAACACTTATGCATACGTTATGAATACTAAATGGTTTGGATCCAGGGGTCATATCATAACTTGGTACGATGAGGCACAGTTGTCCGGGAAGGGCAGTCCTGACGACCGTTCGCCGTGACATTGTCATTGCAAACAGTTCCTCTCAGTGAGCACCACACCCTCCGGACTATTGTGCCAGTTCATAGAGGTATAATTTGCAAAATACCTTGGAGTCCAGGGTCGAAAGTCTTTTAGTATGAAACTTTGCATATACCCCCATCCTGCTGTGCTACTGGAAAATAATATCAATTAAAGCATTCCAATGCATCAGTCATTTTCAGAACTCCTGGGGACACCAAAGGACTCAAATGAACCCCAAATAGACTTGGACGAGCCCGGCTCAAAAATGAGCAATAATTATTAATTGATATTTAAACAGGGTGACCTCTTCAGTCGCAGGACTTGTATCAACGGGGGCCCAATATAACATAAAATAAAAGAGTATGTATAAATTATATATATCTATAAAAACTAACTACTTTAAAAAGATACCGCTAGCTTAGCGGAGAGTAATGACCTTTCTTGTTACTGTTAAATTTCTTAATACGCTGACATTGTGAAGAAACAGTGACGTGGTCCTAGACATGATAAGACGTAAATCGTAAATACTAAATCATAATTCTACATCACTACTTTGCATTCCCCTTTTTAGTTTTAATGCATTATGAAATACTGTATAACAGTAATAACGGATGATAATATACTTAGAAATTTCCCTATTTTAAAATCCATTAAGACTTTGTATTTTATTTTAGTTCCTACGATAGGTTTTTTATAAGCTTCATATTACAGATGTTGTTAGGGAAAAGTGTTGTTTCTCTTTTGTTGTTGTTGTTTCGTTTTTGTTTTGTTTTGCCCTTTTTTATTTTTACCGTTCTTGCAATGTTTGTGCCCCCTTTAACACACCCGTAACCGGACTTCTCTTTCAGTAAAATACAATACCTAAGTACCTCTCTACCAGCAAGTGGTCATGGGAATCGGGGGTTGGGGAGGATATGCAGTTAAGGGCCTACTATAATTGGCACACTGAACCTGCTGTAGTATCCATGCCAGGTCTCTATAGCGAAATTTGATTAAATCAAATTAAGTCTGATAAGCAGTTTTTTTCAGGCAGTCGACGTTTCCGCCCCTGACCAAGTTCAACCAAATCGCAATTTAATTGCATGGGAAAAGTTGTGACTGAATCAGAATTTACGGGGCCAGAGATGGCACAGTTTAGTTCAAATATTACAATGGCGCTGTCTATTTCAGCCTAGAGTTTGATTAATTTCAGAAGCCGTGAATAAAAAAACAACGGAAATGTTCCGGGAAAAAGTCTCGTAAATTTAGAAATATCCAGAGCGCTTGCCATTTGCATGGAAAAACCATTTGTGTTGGCGGGAAATCCTCGGTTTGCTTCACATCACTATAATTTCACCGGTGGCCGGTGTTTTCAAGTTCTACGTTCCACCTTCTCGCCAAGTCGTCAAATAATACACGCTGACTCGTCCCGTTCAATTTTACTTCAGCAAAGTGATTGCTTTTCACCATTTGAGGGAAAATTTCGTTCATCTCTTTTTGTTTGTCAGTTTGTTTGTCTGTTGTTGTTGTTGTTCTTGTTGTTGGTTTGTTTGTTTTTTCTTTTTCCATAAATATTGAATGCTCTCGGCCTCAAGCTCTTTGTTAGATTTTCCTAACGTTGTGGAAACTCATAACAACCACAACAAACATCGATTTATTATCTCGCTGAGTAATTCCTCAAAGCAAGTTCATGGTCAACGCATGTTTATCGTAATTGTGTTATTCCGGCAGAAGAAGAAAATTTGTTAATGGCACGACGGTGTATTTCGTTCCTCGGCACCTAATATGTTCACAATTTTAAAACGATTGGAAAGAAGTTTGCTTTTTCTAAAGGTTAAATTTGGCTAACTGCTGAAGTCCTGACCCCGCAGCCGTTCTAAAACTTGCGTTCCTTTCTCAGTTACTGGAGAACAAATTTAGAGTCCAGGCTGAAATTTCCCTTAAGCACTGGAGAACAAACTTCGTGTCCAGGCTGAAATTTCCCTCAAGCATTACAAAGGAAGCGTTCTTTTTGCAAAGATTTGACACCACCATAAACTTTTTCTTATAATCAGGCCACTTTGAGTGGCGCAAAAGCAGTTGTATTTTTGACAGGCGACCCGTCCCTTTCCAGGCCTCTTCTCTTCCACCCCTGAAATGAACTTTGTACAATACCCATCCACTGTTTATCTATTACCTTTGTAACTTATTCACGTAGAATAGCGAAGCTGCCTTGCAGTCCGTGAAGCGTAACCTCTTGTAAAAGAAATTGTGTCTGCAATGCGCGGCTATTACATCTACAAATATCACAAATACTAAGCTGAGGTAAGTCATTTTTAGTAATGGCAAGGCATGAGTGCTTTGGACTTACGGGTAAGACCAAAACCGGGCAGTTAAGGACAATTTCCTCATATGACGTCACACTTTTAAATAATTCTGCGGTTTACACCCAATTTTAAATGCTAGCTCTGTTTAATGATAAGAAGGTGATCAATGCATTCTTACTATATTAGGCTGCTTCCAAATGAAAAGCGACGCTTTGTTTGAGACCTGGCGATATGGCTTCAGATGAGAACGGTTAGTTGACTTTCTAAGAGCTATTAAATTAGTTCACCTCATTTTAAAGCTTACCTATAGGCTACAATACAAAGCCTCAAAACACTGCGAAAAAGCATTCAATTCCACCAATAACTTCACAAGAACAGGAATTATAGACTTAGCTTTCGCAGATGAATAATCGTAATTCGCACAGGGATCAGTTGTGATCTGCAATACCGTTATACTTTTATAATTGTACTCAGCGAAAGCGGAAATCCAAAACTGTGCGACCTACAACCTAAATCGATCCAGCTTCTAGCATAATGGTTCTTCCCACATGTATGCATGCATATTTCACGGAAGCGGTCGACATTATCTACTCATTGCTTTAGAGTTGCACCGCATTTCACAAAGGCACATCTATTTCTTGCCCTCTCCAACGAGTGATCGCGATAGGTTTAAGATGACAGAAATAGTCGATTGTTAGGGTGCATAATTCGTCTTTTATGCTCAACCACGCCAACTAATTACCAGACTAACAGACTAATTTATAAACAATTTTAATTAGTCGAAGTTCTTCTTAGACAAGGTTAGACAGACAAACATGTCTTACATCGAAACAACAATTGGCTTTTTTCCTTGCGATGCACATTTCATCATCTTTATGACTGTTATTAGGCATGTCATGGCGTCTTGTACATCATGTTAAGAAAAGTTCTGATTTCAGATTACACAAACATTCCACAACAGACGGGAATATGTGAACTGGACGGGGACGTATTGAAATTCAGCCTAATGCAATTCATCTCTCTCTAACACGGTGGGGGAATTAAAACAACAAACCAGCGAAAACTTTGACGACGCTTAAAAAGAATCACTTAATTACGAAGGGAATTCAAATCCGGTTCGCCGGATAGATATTAAAATTTCGATTTCGTGTAGATTAAAATTTGAAAGTGAAACTTCTCAAGAATTGGTATATGCAGGTACAAGACACAGATGTGTATTAATTTTTCACCTAAGATTATCCGATACTCCTTTCATAATTATTGGTAGGTATTTTTCTTTCAAAATCACAAGAAGCGTTTGATATAATCAAAAACCTCTAGCCGTATACCGTCAATAAGTAGTGTAAACACCCCTCAGAGTTCAAGACCTAAACGCATGAGTACCTTTCGTACATATAGCTGTTAGTAGGGTCCGCTGTTTTAGAGCTGCAAGTGGGTTATAAAACAGCTTTATATATAGAATTGTAAATATATCGAGCAGAGACAACGTAAAGGTAAGTTTGTATAAAAGCTTTCCCATTCTTACTGCATGCTGCATTCTTAATTCTTAATGCATTATTAATCATCAGTAGGAGCACAAAGTAGCACTGGGGTCAGCTTTGGAATCCCGGTTTTTGTTTAGTCAGACATCTCTGCTTTCGTTTCGCTTTCTATTCAATTTGAAAATGGTTGACTGAGAAGCAATTTTAATGTTCAAAGATGATATGTTCAGAAAGATGCACGCATAAGGAGGCTCTGCTTCTATTGATTGACCACTTAACCTCCAAATTAAATAGTACTAAAACCGACTTTTCTGTAAATAGTATAACGCTATACAACATCACTGGAAAGTGCATCGCGAAAGATTGGTCACACTTTAGGATTTCAGACAACAGACTCAAAATTTAGATATATTTCGATGTCTTTCAATAAACAGCAAAACATAGAGGAGTGACATACAGGTCACGGTAGCTATGTTATTTAGTCAAATGGTAAATTGTTACTTTCAAAACCGATTTTGGAAACAAAAAATCATTGCCCAATTTCACCATCTGGTTTCAAAGTTCTAAAATAATCTAGGAATAAAAGTGACCGATATCTGACTTCTCATTACAGTATCTCAACCCAATCATACATTCAGGTTATGAGAAATAGTTTCAGGGCAGTGGAATAACATCTTTTAACAACATCAGACAATTTGTTCAATATTTTTCCTGTCGGAAAGGTTTGTGGTTTGCATTCTCAAATTCCTACTGAAATACCTTACAGTGCCTCCAGGCCAAAACCGGTGTGTGTTTAGACCTGTTGGCAGTAGACTACCTATGGAGTATGCTTGGGTGCACTATGCAACTTGTTAGCGTCATTTTCTTAACAAACAAGACGCTAAAATTAACCCTTATATACTGCGAAAGAAAAGGAAAAAGGAAAGTCTGTTCTTCTAAGATCGGGCGCATTGTGCTTATAATGATATTCCAAACTGTGTTTGTTTGTAATGAATATCCATAGAATCTCTATCAAAATATATCCCTATAAAATTGCAAAATTGCTTTACAGCTCAAGTGTTGATGATGACAACGACGACGACAACGACGAACCTTAATAGTAAGAATAAACCTTCATTCAGCGCAGTGCAGTGGTGTTTGTCGGCTTGGGCTCAATCTTTGCTTTGGTAGATTTAAGGGGTAATGCCCGCTACCTTGTGGCCTTAATGCCCTTAGAGTGGCTTCAGCTTACTTGATCACATTAATTTGTGAAGTATCCTTGTCACTCCAGCCACATCCCACAAGCTTTACGTTTTCATTGTTTTTCTCATTGCTTGATTAGTGGATACGTGAGCCTGAGCATTAGCTATGCCATGCTGATGAGGCCTTACAAGACCGAAACAGCTGTTCATGGCTGCTAATGCCTAAGCTCAATCTTTGCTTTGGTAGATTTAAGGGGTAATGCCCGCTACCGTGTGGTCTTAGTGCCCTTAGAGTGGCTTCAGCTTACTTGATCACATTAATTTGTGAAGTATCCTTTGTCATGGTATGTCTAGCGTGACATACCATATATGGGCATGCGCACCCCACGCATTTATTACCTCTTGTTGAGTTGAGCTCATGGTGATTAAAGAAGACTTTATTTGTATCTGCGTCCCATTCTACATCATGGTGTCAGAAGTGGTGGCTTTAGAAGATACTGGATCCTCCAGGCGAAGCATTTCAAGCATTAGGACATACGTGGTATAAAGCACCAAAACCAAAGAGAAAACCTCGCCAGTTTCAGTTCAATTCAAAAGGCTGCTTTAGATGTGGAAACACCCACGACAGATCAGCAAGCTGCCCTGTCAAGAATTCAAAACGCAAACACTGCGGGAAAACCTGCCATTACGCAAGAGTGTGCATGCAACAAAGCCTTTAAAAGGTTCACCAGATCGTGAGTAGCCCAGAGTACCAGGGCCAAGACATCCTCCTAGAGGACGAGTACCCCTTTGGGGATTATTATGTGTACATCTTTGAAGAAGAATCAGAAGAAGACACTAGCGACACAGAACCCATTACCGTATTTCTTGAAACTCTCACTTTAACAAAGGGCCAGCAAAGCCAAGAAATTTCACTAAACGCCCTCAACAGCCACCCAGACGAGATCTACGCCAAGGTCAAGATTAATGAGCTCCACGACATGAGGCTGAAAGTAGATACGGGAGCAGACGCCTGCGTAATCACCACCACAGACCTCCAGCACTTCCCATTCCCGATTACTAAATCCTTCCATGCAGCAACGTTCGTAGAGAATATGGAGGCTCCGAGATAGAAAACCTTGGTGTTGCCACCTTATAGGTCTCGTTTAAGGACAAGGCAGCCAATATCAAGTTCAACATCGTGGAAGCCCCAGGAAGCCCATCCGTGCTGGGGTGCCGACAGTGCCAAGACCTGGGAATAATATCAGCAAATTTAGGTGAAGTTAACACTATTCTCCCAACCGAGACAGAAGCTGAAGCACAACGTGGTCAGCTATCCAAGTCCACTGTTATGGAAGAGTACCAAGATTGCTTCGATAAGTTAGGCTGTTTCCCAGGAGAGAAGTATCACATTCAGCTAATCGATCATCCTGTTCCAGTCAACCACCCGCCACGCACCGTACCAGTCCACATACTACCTTTATACAAGGGGGAACTTCAACTTTAGCTTTTAACTTTCAACTTTATTTCAGTAAAAATTGATCTTACAATAGACTGGCCCACAAAATAGCAATTGCTAATGTAGGCGGCCCAGCGGAAAAAGAAATTAAAATGAAAAGAAAGAAAAAAAAAGAATAGAAAGGAAGGAATAATATTTTAAGTTACAATAATTCATTTTTTATCATTGTTTTATTTTAATTACCATTGCATCTAAGGAAGAAAACGGAAAGGAAATTTACAGAGAGCGGAAAGCATATAATTTATACAATATGAATTACTTAACTGTTGAACCAACTTTTTAAATTATCAATGGCGTCGCAATATAGTCATTTTCTCTGTTTAAAATATCGGAAAGCAATTCGTGAAGTACTTTGGTGAGTTCCTTTTTGGGAAGATCTCTAATATGACAAAGTATCTCATTCCAAAGTTTTACGCCAAAACGAGACAAGGTGTTTTTGTGTATTTCCAGCTTTGAGCCTTTAACGTGAAAGTTACAAGAAGTAGATGACGTGTATCGTATGAATGAATTGTTGAGGTTTTTTCAAATGAATTTAAGAGATTTGGTGGCGGATGGTTGCTGTTGATGTCGTGCATTAGACGAGCTACAGACTTATAATACATAAATGTCACTGGTACTATATCAGCGTCGATAAATAGAGGAATTGCATGTTAACGTATGTCCATAAAATACATCATGCGACGCACTTTTTTTTGGAGAATTAGAATTTTATTAATGGAAGTCTTGGAAACTTGACCCCAGAGAGCAAGACCATAGTTTAGGTGGGGGTGGATTAAAGTTTGGTAAATGTACAAAAGTATATTGACGAGGTATGGAGAGCCGTAATTTTGAAAATAAGTCCAATAGTTTTACTGATTTTTGTCGTAATAGCGTTTATGTGATATTTCCAAGTAAGGTTTTTATCAATCAACACACCAAGATATTTAATATAATTTTTTGACTCCAGAGTAACATTTCTATTTTTCTCGTTATCAGATATGTAGAGTTTCGGATGGTAAGTGACTTTTTTGATAAGAATGAAAAATTACAAAGTTAGTCTTTGAAGTATTGATAGTTAACTTGTTGGATGTTAACTTGTCGTGGAGGTTCCGTTTTCTAGGGACTTCAAGTTTTTATCACCATAAAGGATACTAGTATCATCTGCAAAGAGATAAAACTTAAGTTTATTCCAGCTTTGATGTATGTCATTAACATACAATAAAAAAAAGTAATGTACCAAGGAGAGATCCTTGGGGAACACCACAACTTACGTTGGCTTTGTTTGATATATACGGTCCGATATAGGTTGATTGCATACGATTATTCAAATACGAGAAGAACCAGTCTTCAATAATTCCACGAAAACCATAATGGTTAAGCTTGTCGAGAAAAATGTTATGATCAACAGTATCAAAAGCTTTCTTGAGGTCTATGAAGACTCCACACGAGAAAAGACCTAGATTCATATTGGATTTTATTGCGTTTACAATATCTAGTATTGCATGTTGAGTCGAGTGATCTTTACGAAACTGACCATACTGGTAGGAATATGATAGATTATGTTTCTCAATATAATCTTTCATGCTTTTGTACATGATCTTTTCAAAAAATGTATTAAAGTTAGATAATAAGGATATAGGTCTGTAGTTATTCGCATCATTTTCTTCGCCGCTCTTGAATGTTGGAGTTATTTTGGACAATTTAAGTTTTGAAGGGTATTTTCCTTATGTTACTGAGGTATTAAATACTTCTGAGAGTAAAGGAGCTATGATACTACTCGCACACTTAAATAATTTTATGGGAGAAGAATATAGTCCACAAGACTTGTTTTTTGGTATGGAGAGTATTTGAAATTTCACTTTATCAGGCGATACCGGTTGGAATAGAAAAGATGAAGTTGGTGATTTGCAATGACTAACATAATTAAAATAATGTTGTTGTGAAGTTGGAATTGCGCTAGCTAGCCTATTTCCCACAGAAGCAAAGTGTTCATTAAGAATATTAGGGATCTGTGAAGTTAGAACTAGACAAAATGATCACAGACGATGTCATCACAGCCGTGACCGAACCAACCAACTGAGTAAACTCAATCGTATTTAACATCAGAGAAACCCCCGAAGGCAAAAAGAAGATTAGGCTTTGTCTTGACCCTAAGGACCTCAACAAGAATATACGTCGAGAGCACTATTACACCCGTACTATCGATAAGCTCCTGCCGCAGCTACATGGAAAGAAGTTCTTTTCCGTTGTTAACACAAAGAAAGGTTACTGGCACGTAGCCTTGGACTACGAGCCAAGCCTGCTGTGCTCTGCTGGGACGGTAACGTTTTAAACGATTACCCTTCGGGGTCAAGCTCTCCCAAGACATCTTCCAACGCAAACTCGATGAAGTATACAGAGGCATCCCCAATGTAATGGGGATTGCTGACGACATCGTGGTATGCGGCTCAAACGAATCAGAGCATGATCAAGCCTTCTGCGAACTGCTTAAGGCCACTCGCAAACACAACGTCAGCCTAAACTCTGAAAAGCTGCAGTTCAAGCAGACACAAGTCAACTTCTATGGACACATTCTGACTGAGAATGGAATCCAACCAGCGAAGGAGAAACTCGAAGCAATCCGCTGCATGAAAATCCCATCGAACATTGGGGAGCTTCAGACCGTCCTGGGCATAATAACCTACCTGAACCGCTTCTCGACAAAGCTAGCTGTTCTAACATCACCACTAAAGAGAGCTAACGAAGAGGCACGTCCATTTTAGCTGGGAGCCCCACCATCAGCAAGCACTCGATAGGATTAAGCAAGAACTCAGCACTTCCAAGCTCATTTCTTATTACGATCCAAATCCGAGTGCACCTACGATCGTTAAGTGCGACGCAAGCAAAACAGGCATTGGGGCCTGGCTGACATAATTAGACTCTCGAGGCAATGAACGCATTGTCGCGATGGCGTCCCGGTCACTCACCGAAACCTAGTCCAGATATTCAAACCTTGCGCGCGAGTGCCTGGCAGTCACATATGGCCTAGAGAAGTTTGAGTACTACCTGCTCGGTCGGAACGTAACAGTTGAAACTGATCAGTCCCCCCTTGGAACAAATTTTCAAGAAAAACACCAATGAGGCTCCAAGCCGGTTGCAGAGGCCACTCCTTAGATGCCTGCGAATTGACGTCAGTGTCCAGTACAATCAGGGTAGATCTATCCCAGTTGCCGATGCCCTGTCACGAGTGTGTCACAAGAAAGCAGCACACAATGCTGAGAATATGACGGACGACCCTACATCATAGCGTAACATCCACTTTATATCCACCCCCCATTGACCTGACAGCAGTGAAGTCCTCCACAGCACAAGATCCCACCATGAACCTACTGAAGAATACCATCTTCAACGGCTGGCTTCCTTATAGAAAGCAATGCCCACAAGAACTATGGAAGTTTTGGAACTTCCGATGCGACCTCGCATTAGAGGACGGCCGAGCACTAAAAGGCAGCAGCATCGTCGTGCCAGCCTCCATGAGAAACCAGGTTCTCCAATCAATCCACCCGGGACATCAAGGAGAGAACAAATGTATCCTCCAAGCTAGAGAATCAGTGTTCTGGCCCGGCATCTCCGCTGACATTAGGCGGATGGTAAAGAACTGCGACTCGTGTAACAAGTACCAGCCAGCCCAACCCAAACTTCCCATCTCTCAGCCAGACCTTCCAACCCGGTCCTGGGAAACGTTCGGCACGGGCATCTTTTAATTTAACGGGGAGAAGTACTTAATGGTCGTCGACGTCTATTCAAGATTCCCGGTAATAAGACTCCTCAACAAAATCAACAGCCACACCGTGTGCAACCACTTCACGAGCGTCCTGGCAGAATACGAGCTACCAGCCACCATCGTCGCAGACTTCGGATCTCAGTACATCAGTGGAAGGTTCCAAACAAAATGAGAACAGAGTGGCATCTCACTACACTGTAGTTCCCCCATACCACCACAGGCCAACAGCCTGGCAGAGAGAGCAATTGGAAATGCAAGTCACTATTGAGGAAAGCACTAGAGGAGAAGGAATGCCCTTACACAGCATTATGGATGTATCGCACGACTCCACTTGGTGACCAGATGCCATCACCCCACGAGTAGCTGTTCGGACGTAAACCCCAAACAACACTCCCAAGCAGCAGAAGCACACATAAGTCCAAACACCCAGAAGATGACCTTCACCGCGAAGTCAACCAGAGACACCAAGAAAGGCAAGCAGTATTCTATGATAGAAAGGTTGGTAGCAACAAGAGGCCCTTTAATAACCGAGAACCCGTGTTCCTCTGGAACACCTTGAAGAATACCTGGCAGCCAGGAACTGTGCTAAATAGGCCACAGCCAACGGAGCGCCCGCGAGCCTACACAGTGGACATTCAAGGAAAAATCTACCAGAGAACAAGGGAGCACCTGAAACCAAGGAGCCAGAGTGACATACCCCTTTCAGCTGGCAGTAACCTTCCACCTATGGGTACAGTGACTCCAGTACACAACCCCAAACATACACGCACACCCAACGGCAAGCCGGTTAGCTCAGTGGTAGAGCACCGGACTACCATGCGGGAGGTCGCGGGTTCTAACCCCGGCCGGACCAACACTTAGGGTCTTAAAAATAACTGAGGAGAAAGTACTGCCTTTGTAATGACATCTGCAAATGGACTAGGACTAAACGGATAAGGACGATAAACCGTAGGCCCCGTCTCACAGTACTTTCACTTAATCTGATTCTGTGGGACGTAAAAGAACAGCTAGGGACGTAACAAAACTCTGGCTGTGACCACCCCTAGTGTCTGTCCTTGATATCTACATTACTGGGGCACTCATTAGTTACTTCATTAATTGTAAAACTGCACTAGCAGTCTGGTCAAGTCCCCCGGCCAGTGATGTAAACTATCCCTGAAAAGCCCCGATGGGGAGAGGATAAGTATGTATGTATGTATGTATGTATGTATGTATGTACGGCAAGGTAACCAGACCTCCCCCGTTGGGAGATGCTAGCCCTAAAGACAGCACACCAGCACTGGATCAATTACCTCCTTCAAAGCTACCTTGCAGTGAGAAGCAAGTTGATCTTGAGCCAACAGGTGCTGTTGCAACCAGCGAAAGAACCCCCTACCAACCCAAGAGCCAAGTTACAAGGACAGAACGCATCACCCGGGTTCCAACCAAGTTTAAAGATTAAGCAGAGAAAAACAAAATCTCTTTTATTAACATTGGGTTTCTATTTATGCCCATGAAACTGTTCTAAGTTCCTGTTGTCGTTTGATAGACATTTCATTGATTCTATAAGCGTTGATTATCATGTTCCTTTTTTTATTTATCTGCACGTAACTAGGACCTCCTCTATCAACAAAAAGGGGGGAATGTCATGGTATGTCTAGCGTGACATACCATGTATGGGCATGCGCGCCCCACGCATTTGTTATCTCTTGTTGAGTTGAGCTCGTGGCCATTAAAGAAGACTTCGAGCAAATCTTTATTTCATCATCCTTGTCACTCCAACCACATCCCACAAGCTTTACGTTTTTTTTTTTCAGCAAAGTTAGTTGTCTTAGAAAGAAGCTGTAATTGAAATTACGTCTCAGATGAACGTCTTCGTCTTGAAAGAATTCAACTGATTTTTCTGTAGGAATACTGTATTTTTTTAATGAACAGTAACTGATGGAACCTGATAATAAATTTCTTTGTTTGTTTGTTTGTTTGTTTGTTTCAATGGAATACTGCCCTTCCGGTAGGCTTCAATAGCAGCAGAAACTCGGATGAAAATTTGCTTCAAAAACTACACTTCTCTAACAAACTTTTACCTCAAACTTTCGTGGAAATGATGTGTTTGGTTGTCTTTCAAGCAAAGCCAATGAGACCTTTACAGACTGTCCAACCTTCGGGATGTGAAACATCGGGAGAATTTTTGTAGCGCCGAAGGCGCGAGCCGCTAGGGAGGGGGGGGGGGTGAGGGGGGGTATGTCACTCTGGCTCCTTCAAAAACTACTCTTTTTCTCCAACAAGCTTTTACCTACTGTCCAACCTTCGGGGTGTGAAACATCGGGAGAATTTTTGTAGCGCCGATGGCGCGAGCCGCAATTAAAATGGGGTAGTCCCGACCAAATCGGGATGGTTGGACAGTCTGCCTTTATCACGAGTCTAAATGATCAAGAGTAAGCAGGAACAAGTTCCATAGTCGACAATGCTTTTCTGTCCTCTGTTAACTCAAAGTACAAACTTTCTTCGTTCCAGGAAGTGAATATGGTAGCTTATTCAACGCCGAATCTTCACAGTCCTTCTTTCCTTCGACGGAAACATCTCCGCTTGAAGAGAACACTCTTTACGACAAAGTCCCGGAAGAAGTAAAAATTCGCGTCGTTGAAAACATCCCTAATTCGTACTGTGTAAAGAGCGTTGATGTACTGCAGCATGTGGAAAGAGATGAAAAGTGGAATCCAAGACCTAGTAAAGGCATCATTGTAAATGAAGGTAAACTTGCGAAAAACTTATCGTTGATATTTTTCTTGTTGTGCTGAATTGTCATTGCTAAGGGCCGCCTAAAATGCTTCGAAAGAGTGTTTTCGGTTTCCCACATCGCTGCAGCTCATGAAATGTAATGCGCTTCAGGTAATTTAGCCTCATTTCTGTTCTTTTAATAAACGAGTAGCAGAACCTCCAGCTAGACAATGTTATCCTAAGCCACCCATATTTTAGCCAAAGCTGTGCTGTAATTTTAGCTTCCACTGTACGTTCTCAAAAAAACTATTTTTGTTATGTTTTTAGAACGCGAGGATTACCAATATACCATTGACACGTTTTTTGAACATCCAGATCAGTTCATTCAAGAAATGGACAAATGTGGTGATTTGCGTAAGGAGCAAAGAGAGCAATTTATCCTTCTTAAGGTCCTGCCACATCTGGAAGAAAAGTGGGGTAAATGTTCGTCCTTCAATGAAGAAATATACAAGAACCTAGCAAAAATAAGCTGTAGTATTAACAGTGGTACTGTCGTGAAACATGCCCTGCAGCTTCTCCTTCGTCTTGTCTGCAAAGATAATCTAGGGCGTGGCAACGGCAACTTACGGGTTGTAGAGGCGGTCCTAAGGTCATCGATTTTCTCACCAGAGGGGAAATTTAGAAAAGACGAACATTCGGAAGGAGAACTTAAACTCTTGGTGTACAGCCGTATTTTAATTTTACTTTTTATCCAACAACTTCATCAAGACCAGCCTCCGGTGTTAGGCATGGAACAAGAACTGAAAGAAGTGAAAAAGATAGTGAACGCCTGTTCTGAACAGATTAACAACAAAAAGAAGGACGTTAATCGGTATTCCATGGAATGCATGGTAAAGATAATTTCTTACCTTCTGCAACCGCATGAGAAGTCAAAACTAAAAAGCCTTATAAAAGAATGTCAAGACTTCTGTGGCGATCCCCAGATGAGAATCGAGGGTTTGACGATCCTTCGAACACTGAAGAAGAAACCTAGAGGAGAGTGGGTTGACCTGCATTGCATTCTAATTTACTTGCAAGGAAAGGTGCGTCTTACAAGTTCACGTGATTAATAGGCAAGAGCGCAACATGCTATACTACTCTAATATCTGTTAAGCACTGTCTGATCATGAGGTACAAATGTGTATGCCAGAACAGAGTGCTCATTTTGCAAAGAAGCAACATACGCCCGTGCACGTGACTGCCACTAGAGAGTTGAAACAAAGAGTAGAAAAGTTACAGGGAATAGGATATAATGGTAGTGTAATATGGTTCAATATCTCATAGTTTCTGTAACCTATTCAGTCCTTCAATGAGGATCATTCTTCCACTGAAAAAGCTCATTGTATTCAAGGAGACTAATCTAATTTCCGCGTCTCGTTTTAGATCCACACTGACAGTCCTATTGCACAAATGGAGAGCGAGTTGCAGGCCATTAAACTTTTCAGACTTATTGTGGAAGCCTGTCTGCAGGGAGGGGATGGAAATGATTGGAAGTTTTGCTTAATCGCATCATCAATACTTGTTGATATTGCAAACAGCAACATATTAACAAATGGTAACGATTTCATCCAAATCGAAATACAACTCAAAGGAGCCCATATTCGTTTGATATCAAACTTTATTTTGCCATAATGCATTTCTCAAATAACCATGGTAGAAAACTATTAAGTTCCAACAAACCTACACCTACGGTGGTTCGCACTTTTACTTGGAAACCAGAGGATTGTCGTCACATGCCTAGGGTGGATTTGCTAAAGGCCGACGCGACGAACTCTTCGCGTTGGTCTCTTTACAGAAAAACCTGGACTGATAATTTAGCCCACTGGTAAACTGATTATATGTTTTAGGCTATACCGTGAAACGATGACATTTTGCGTAAAAAGTGATACAGTGGAGGAGCGCTGATCATGAGACAACGATTCTAAACAGTTCCTTGCGCGATTCAGAATTCAAAGCTATTTTATAAGCCAACCTCCTCGAAAACCCGTCATTGTTAAAACATTGCGTTTTGTCCGAAAGCAACCAAACGGCCAAACTTAACACATACCTCAAAACACAAATCCTTTCAAATAATACTACTACTTCAGACTCTCGATCAACTTCAGATTCGAACTCTCTTGCATGGTGATTCCTTAAACAGCGTGACTTTAAAATGAGTTTTATTCACATCAGATCTTTTATCTGGGAAGGGCGTTTTTCCTGCCCCTACGATAGAATTAAAGGTGATTAGTATATCCAGCAACTTTTCAGGTTTTGTTCATGGGTCGTCGCCGACAGAACTGACAAATTAAAACCACTAGATTTCTGGTGGTGCGTAACTCTGAAAAGAACAATGATTTCCCTTGGGTAGGGCAATGGTTACCAGGGCAGTAGATCAAGAGCTGGGCTAGAAGCTTAAGAGCCCCGTGCGCACAAACTAAGGGCATGCAAAGTCACTTTAATGTCATGTCTTTTGTCTCAACAGAAATGAGGGACGAAGCTGATTCGTGTTTAGAAAACCTTCTGAAAGATACCAAAGTTCGGAAAAGGCCAGAGTGTAGAGCAATACTCGTGCACCAATACAATCAGCTTGTTTTTTGCCAAGATGTACAAACGAGAAAGCTTGTGGCTGATTTTCTGTTCAATGACTTAGGTGCACTGGACCCCCTCCCGGCTGCCCTCCATACTAGACATTTGTCCTCAATGTACAGAACACAGATATTGGAAATCAACGAAAAATCGGTTTGCATCGCGCCGGATTGTTTTGTCAACCATGGAATGTTTCATAGCCAAAAGGTAATACCTAGATTTCAACATCAAGACATCCATTTGCTTAAGGCAATAAGAGTGGATACAGCAGGTCAAGAAGACACAATGCAACGAGGGAAGTCCCGAAAATAACTAACAGGCATAATAATCCCAGGAAAAAGCCATCATAATTTGCTTTCTTCAGAGCCAGAAAAGTAATTCCTCCGTAAAAGTTGTCGATGCCAACGATCACCCGTATTGTTCTGACGGTCTTGAGCAAAAATGTTAAAACCTATGCTGAATCTCAGCTGACAATTTGATGGGCCAGTCAATAATGAATATTAATCATGAATTGAACGTAATTTCAATTTCGTAGTAGTCACTACTGACAGTTCTACTGGTACTGAATAGGTGCTTCAGTCTATGAGACTTGTTTCTTTGATGTATTGGTGTGCTCTTAAATCATTATCGGTAACTTGCAGTAATCTGCGCTGTAATGTTTCCAGGTGGCCATCAAAGTTCTGTATGTTAAAAAACGTCATCTTTTGGAGGACGATGCCTCGTTTCAGGCCAGACAACGACTCATTCGAGAAGTCTACAACATGGGGCGATTGAACGCTTCCCGGCATCCAAACTTTCCTGTCCTCCTCAGTTATGATACTGAAAGCTTGCCGTACCACCTCATCACAGCATTTGAAAGATGGGGTAACTTGTTGCAGCTTGTCCAGTTGTCCCGAGAAAGAAAGCAGCCACATTTGACTCGCGCCCATCTTATCAATATGCTTGTGGACATAAGCCATGCTCTTTTGTTCTTGGAACAGCTGGGTTTCGTACACCGTGCTGTCATGGCGGCAAACGTTCTTGTGGGGAGCAATTTTGTGTGCAAATTAAGTGGCTTACATTTTATGAGACAGCTAGCTCGAGGACCGTCTGATCAAGGTAACATTCTAGTATTCATTGCACAAGTATGCACTGATCAACTTTGAAGAAAAAGTCTGAATCGCATTGGCTGAGCATGCCAGTGCCTCCACATTTTCAATAGAATGCCTGGAATTCCGCTTGATATGTTATACTAAGACAATTTAAGCGGCACACTCTGAGTTTCAATTCACTTTGATAGATGGCCAGAAATATAGACATCCCAGACATCCCTTGAAATATTTTTGGACATTTTCTCTTGCTTTATTGTAACATTGCTTCTTATTAGGTGATAACATTGGACAAGTTTAACACACGGAAAAGTCGCAATTTTTAACCCTTCGATGAGCCCATGAAAAGGTAACTCCAGATCATTCAATGTTCATTACAGATGCAGAAGCAGAGGAAGGCTACTGTTCAGCTGAACAGTTTATAGTACAGTATATAAGCACTTCTACAGTCGAGGATCCCCCATTGAGGTGGAGGGCACCCGAGTGCCTAACGAAGAATCGCTACTCCACAGCCTCCGATGTTTGGGCTTTTGGTGTGCTAATGTATGAGGTGTTCACCCTCGGAGGGGTCCCTTACGGACACTTGCCGAACGATGACGAAGTCCATATACGTGTAAGGCCTTTTTTTTGTGCTTACCTTCTACCTTACTCTTTTCAAGTAAAAACATGTGCTTAAGTAACATATGTAACCAAGTGCCGTGCTTGTTACAACAATGACAATGACAACTAAGTGTTCGCTTGGTCTGCACGTTATGTTACTGCGACTGGTTTGCAAACCAACTGTCTTCCCTTCATTTATAGGCAGTCGATTTGAAAGTCAGAAAAAGCTTTTTAGACAATCATGTATTTCATTTTTTTTTTCGTAACAAAGCAGATGACGGAGTCTAAATCTCCTAAAGAAGTGCAACTTTACGGAAAGGGCATACAAGAATATTACGTGACTTAAAATGGTGACCAGGAAAAACTTAACGCAGAAAGTTATATTTGTATTTTTATAGATTGTAGACCACAAAGAAATCGTGCCCAGAGAGTTGTGCTTTGAAGACATGGAATATGATCTGATAAAGCAGTTTTGTGAATGGCGGCTACACCACAGACTGAGTAGATTTGCAGAAGTCACTAAAAGACTTCAGGAACTACTTCAACATAAAGGTATTTATTTATTTATTTCAAGTTGATACAGTGAAACAGCTGCTACAAAATCACTGTAAACATGCCATCAGCTAACTCCGCCATTTAGTAACACACATGTAAGGAGGGCCATTATCGATTTTAAATCATTTGATCATGGCCAGAAATCTCGGACATTACATTTCGTGCGACTTACATTCACGCTGTCGCGTAATGGCCTTAACCGCTGATTTCAGCAGTGACCTCCCGGCTCATATTTTTAGGACAGATCGAGGGGTGAAATACAAACATGTTTATGGTCAAATGAACGCCGCTGGCTGAAGGTATTGCCAAAACGAGCAATGGCGGACAAAATCCACGAAAAAAGCTATCGAACGATGCCTTTTGAGGGACATTTGAGGCACATTTGGCCGAGACATCGCTTGTTGAACGGCAAGTTATGATGGTCAGGAATGCTTCTCCTTTTCTAACTTCATATATCCGTGTTTTAATCGTCAAAGTGGACGCGGTTAATCGTGTTAAATCTCCCTGAAAATCGCTGTGTATGTGGGACTCGATGCCAACTTTAAGGAATGAACTTGGAAAAATCGACCACTTGAAAAGAAACTCGCCCAGCTGCGGTGGAGGACTGCTACTTCAACAACTTCCCACATAAAATAGAAGGGCAATAAGAGCGAGAGAACGGCTAAAAACATGCTTAAAATGGACGGTGTTACCGAAGTGGTGAATATATGCATTTTACATAATGGAATTGAGGATGTTTTCACCTGGTCGTTTCCAACTTGGAAAGTTATACAGGTACGCTAGAAGTTATCATAAGCTCAAACATTAGATTTCACCTCACACATTTCTTTATAACCGAAATCGCCATGTTTGTTTCGGTAATACGAGATAGCCGCTGCCGTTCCGCAGGCGCGATGTCCGGGATTTTAGGCCATGATATTAGGACCTACCTCCCTTCAATGATATGGACACTCGCAAACTACATTGTTTGTTTCCGTAGGGTGTGATAGTTACTTGCCTGTTTCGCCACCACTACAAAAGCAACAAGCTACATATGGAAGTTCAGTGAGTATCTTTTAATTGATTCAGTTACGGATGAATCCAAGGACGGCAGGAATTGGACAGATAAAATCACGGATAGACGGACGAACGGATAGCATGGAAAAGCTTTATTTAGTCATGAAAAATCGTGAGAGGGACGGAAAAATCGACGGACGAACGAACGGGCGGACGGACGAATGGACCTACGGATGGACAGACGGCCGGCTGAAAGGTGGACGGATGAACGGTCGATCGGACGGACGGACGAACGGACGAATGGACCCACGGATGGACATACGTACGTACGTGATAATACAGTGGTAATCTTTTTAATTTTCTTTTCTTTTATCATCGTAGGTAGAGTTTCAGTGTGCTGAGGACTCATGTAGCTCCCCTCCTGGAAATACTGAACGCATTCAATCCCACGATCTAAGACCTGCTACAAGTCCAGGTATAATGCTTTTGCGGTTATCCATCACTTTTTATGGTTTGTCAGCTCACAAAGGCTGTGAATCTAGTTAACATAACATGCGTAATTGTCCATATCCCGACTTACAGAGCAAAGGAAATAAACACACCGACGTGCAAAGACATTCATCATTTACAGTGGAACTTCGATTTAACGAAGTGCCAAGAGACTGGGGAGATTGGTTCGTTATATCGAGGGTTCGTTATATGGAAAACCTCGTTATAACGAATTTGATGGAAAACATCTAAAATGTTCGTTATATCGAGGTATTATTTGAATTGTTTTGTAACGTGTTACGTTGCCTACCCATAATTTCGTAGTCATACTCATTGAAGTTGTCTCTGTGTGTCAGCCATCTTATGCATTACACGTGTTTCTCCAAACTGCTCGAAAACATAACATTTCTGGCGACGAGGATACACATTATGGCCAGTTTAGGGAAGATTGAAGAATTCAACCCTAAGAATACAAAGATTGACCACTAATTGGACCGCCTCGAACAATATTTCGTGGCAAATGAAGTCGAAGCAGATTCCTCCACGTCGCATCGACGTCGCGCCATATTGATTTCAGTGATCGGCGGGAAAACCTATGACGTTCTGGCAGACCTCTTTCCTCCGCAGAGGCTCAAAGGGACTTTTCGTATTGAGAGAATCCGCGGAAAAAGTGAATGCAGGTGTAAAAATAAAAGATTATTATTGAATTATCGTTGTAGCACACATTTAGCCCGACCAGTAAATACGTAAACCACTCCATGTCTTCGGCTGAACAGAAGTTTCCGTAACTTCCAAGAAAGTAAAAAAAACTCACCTGGAATCGGTCGCCATAATTCAACACGATCTCAAGCTCAAGGCGATGTCCGCTGAGCGAGCGGGAAAAAAGCCGATGACGTCAGTGTCAGTGACCTGCAATAGGTTAGAAGAGTTTCACAGCGGTCAAACGTAAAAATCCAACGCCGCCTCGAAACTTCCTAAGATTCTTTTTTTACACGAAAATGTACAAGGCTTTCGTAGGAAACCGCTCTAATTAAAACTCACTGGGAAACAAAACTACCTATAGTCTTCAGTCTGCAATCTGCAGTCTGCAAATGTCAGACACATGATTTAGGATCCACTGCATACACGAGCCGAGTGCCATGTGCAGTGCAGCGAAAGCAGGGGAAGGATTTACTACGGAAGCTTCTAGCAGCAGAAATGATTTTGGTCTCTCTGGAAAGCTACACACTCTACTTATTGTATTTCTGAAGGACAGTTCACAAAAACGCCTAAATAAGATCAAGAATCTCTTTCGCGTTAGTCATTAAAATTAGCTGACAATGTTCCCGCTAACCGTCACGTACATGAATTATTACAGGTTTCAAAATCTTTTAATGGCGGTAAATGCGATGTCTTAACATTATTTTTACACTAAAAAGAAGCTTGAGCTTGAAGAAATTTTTTTCCTGGTCAGCGTTAAAATAACGTGACAAATCCCCCGCTAAAACAGAAATTTGTACTCTATTGACGTTTCAAAAGATTTTTAACCCCGTTAAATGCGATGTTCAACATTCTCATTACACGAATTCGAAGCTGAAGATATGTCTTCTGTGAAAATCTGACTGACTTTTTCTATTCATGAAATGTAAATGCCACAAACGCTACACTTACGGTTACTCCCACATCACTCCCCACGGGTATGGGGGGGGGGGGGGGGGGAGATTCGAAGATCCTTCTGAGACAGACTCTTTTGGCTTTTTTTCCCGAACATCTGAAATCTTCTCCCCAAAGTAACCACCGTGAACAGTAGCCACAAGATAGATGCTGACTTTCGCCAAGTTTAAGCTGTTAAATTTAACAAGGGCCGGCCAAGAAATCTGTTGATGTACAAAAAAACTACAAGAATGTACAAGAAAACGACAGAAATCGGGCAGAGGTTCGCCCGCTCGAACGATCTCTCGTTTCTTGTGCCTACACTCACCTTGCACAGCGTTCACATCCTAACGCCTTACCGATCACCTTACCAAACCTCTGCGGAGGAGAGAGCTGGCAGACCTGTGCTCGCCCAATTCTCCTTCCTCGAAAAGTTACACTACATTAACGGAAATCTTAAAGAAGCGGTTCGCCCCGGAAAGGTTGGTTATTTCTGAACGATACCGTTTCCATACTTGCGTGCAAGCGGAAAACTCAAGCGTTTCCGATTTTGCTGCTCACCTTCAACGTCTCGCTTCTACCTGTAACTTTAGCACCCATCTGAACGAGGCCTTACGAGATCGTTTTGTATGTGGTTTACGAAGCAAAGCCATTCAAAAGAGATTACTTACAGAGGATGTCAATTTCGAGAAAGCGCTTCAGATTGCTCTGGGTCAAGAAGCTGTGGAGAATGATTTTGCACAGCTTATCCGCGATGGCTCCGATTCTCACGTTGTACACAAGATGCACAACACTCCGAATGACCGTCAAAAGCCTCCTCACAAAGGTAAAGACAAGTGCCCTCCTAGCAAGTTACCACCTTCTTCTGGAAGTTCACGGAAATTCACATGTATGAGTTGTGGTAAACAGGGACATCCTCGCTCCGATTGTAAGTACAGAAATTCTACCTGTCATAACTGTAAGAAAGTTGGCCACATTGCTGGGGCTTGTTTGAGTAAGTCCACCCAAGTGAATACAGTGGACGAGGTACCTGCACCTGATGATGAATCGATTGATCCCTTTTCGTTATCATTTTATACTGTCAGTTCTGACCAACAAGGCATCGAGGTTCCAATTAAACTGAACAATCAATCTGTTTTAATGGAACTTGACACCGGAGCTGGTGTCTCAATTATTTCTGAAGAAACATACTCGTGGTTTTTCAAAGATGTACCCCTTGAGCCTTGCACAACCAAGTTGCATGCTCATACTGGAGACCCCATTCAAGTTTGTGGCCAGTTTTAATGTTCATGTGAGATACAAGTCGGATTCTACAACTCTTCCCCTCACTGTAGTTGCCGGTGCTGGGCCCTCGCTACTGGGGAGAAATTGGCTTTCTGAATTTCGTTTGGATTGGAACGAAATCCTTCGCATTCATGTTGTTGAGAATTCAGTCTCACCTCAAGTCACCCAACAGTTGGATTCTGTTATTCAAACCCACTCAGATCTGTTTAAGGATGAACTGAGAACTATTAACGGAATTTCTGCTAAACTAGAAGTTAAAGGAGGAGCCTCCCCCAAATTCTTCAGGGCAAGAACTGTGCCTTACGCGCTACAGCCAGCAGTGGAGGAGGAATACGATCGTCTTGAGCGAGATGGTATCATTAGAAAAGTGGGTGGGCCACGCCTATGGTCCATGTTCCAAAGTCTGACGGGATTACACGGTTCTGCGGCAACTATGCCATCACGGTCAACCCTCATTTGAATGTCCCAAGCTAGCCAATTCCACTACCAGAAGATGTTTTTCACAAGCTCAGAGATGGTCAGAAATACACCAAATTAGACCTCAAGAATGCATATCAACAACTGACCCTTGATGAGGAGAGCAAGAAGTATGTTACCATACATACCCACCGTGGCTTATACCGCTATACTAGTTTACCCTTCGGCATTGCGTCGTCTCCTGCAATTTTCCAGAGGACCATGGATATCATTTTGCAAGATCTAGACCAGGTGGCTTGTATCCAAGACGATATCTTCCTCACGGGCAAAATGATGACGAACATCTCGGAAATCTATCCCTTGTCTTGACTCGGCTGGAAGAGTATGGTCTTCGCCTCAAGCTCAACAAGTGCAAATTTATGCAAAAGACTGTAACCTACATGGGTTACACACACTCTGCTGATGGCATCTCTCCCACTGACGACAAGATTGAGGCCATCAAGTCTGATCCCAAGCCAGAGAACACTACTCAAGTGTGAGCATTTCTTGGCCTCCTCAACTATCATAGCAAGTTCATCCCGAATTTAAACATCATAGTTCACCCCCTAAACCAGCTGCTGCAAAAGAACAAAGAGTTCCAGTGGACTGCCGGTAGTGACCGATCCTTCCACCTTGCTAAGGAGTCTCTCACGTCCTCACAGTTTTTAGTCCATTTCAACCCTGACTTGCCCATTGTTTTGGAATGCGACGCGAGTCCATATGAAGTTGGCGCAATTATTTCTCATCGTTTCCCTGATGGAGTGGAGAAGCCCATTGCCTATGTCTCAAGGTCGCCCAGCCCAGCGGAAAAGAACTACAGCCAAATTGAGAGCGAGGGACCATAGTCTTTGGTGTGACCTAGTTTTACATGTATCTCTATTGAAGAAAATTCATCCTTGACACTGATCACAAGCCATTACTCAAGATATTTTCTCCTAACAGTGCCACACCAGTCGTTGCTGCCTCCCGTCTCCTGCGTTGGGCCCTTCTTTTGTCATCCTACCGTTATGACATTGAATACAAGCCTTCGAGAGACATTGCCAATGCTGATGCCCTATCCAGGCTCCCGCTTGAATTTCAACATGATGCAAGTGTTGAAAACCCAATTTTCCATGTGGCTGCCCAGTAAGTCAGTCGACACCCTGTTAAGGCTAAGCAGATCGCACGAGAATCAGCACGTGACAAGACTCTCTCTAAGGTCTTGACCCTCACTCAGCACGGCTGGAACAGTGAAGAGTGCAGATACCATTTTCTGAAACCTTACTTTATTCGCCGTCATGAACTCTTTGTCGAACAAGGCTGCTTGATGTGGGGAATGAGGGTGGTCATCCCCCCAAACATAAGAGATCCAATACTAGAGGAGCTCCACTGGTCGCATCCAGGAGTTGCTAGAATGAAATCCATGGCCCGAAGCCATGTCTGGTGGCCTAAGTTAGATGCTGACCTTGAGAGCATGGCCCGCCAATGCCCACAATGTATCAGGACTCGGAATGCACCACCCACAGCACCGTATCCAGAATTTCCTCCTACCTATTAATTCATCCTGACATCCGTGCACATGTTGCTAACAACAAGCCAAGATGAAGTTACACCACGACCGCCACTCCAAATCAAGGACACTCTCACAAGGCGACAGAGTTCTAGCCCGAGATTACCTATCCAAGCTCAAGTGGCAGACGGGAACCATTTTGGAACAGAAGGCACCTGTCTCATATCGCGTTCAGTTAGATGATGGCCGAATTTGGCACCGCCACATTGATGACCTCCTGGGCAACGCCCCTCAAAAACAACCTTCCGAACCACACGTTTCCACACCTCGGAAAGTCCCCCAAGTACCTCCAGAGTCTTCAACACCTGGAGCACCTGCAGTGCCTCCAACGCCTTGTTGCTGTCCAACCGTCCCAGGCCCTTCACCTACAACAGAAGCGGAGGAGCTCGCAACCCTGGCCGATGCTACTGTCAGTTTCTCCGGACGACGGAGCACCTCCGCCACAGCCCCCAGTTCTGCGTCGTTCATGCTGTGCCCGCACGATTCCAAAGAGACTGATCAATGAGATCTGAAATACTGTCACCTATTCACTAAGTTTTCAGAGACCTTGTTATTTCAGGCCTTTTAACAAGTTTTCTTTATATTTTATTTTCTCAAATTTACATCCTTAGTCATTCAAGTTTTTCCTTTTGTTTTGTTCACTGTTGTTCATTTAGTTTCCTATTTAGAGAGGGAGGTGATAGTCAGTCATTCTGTACAGCGGTTATGTCACGCGTGCATGCTCATTAAAGTTGTCTCTGTGTGTCAGCCATCTTGTGCATTAAACGTGTTTCTCCAAACTGCTCCAAAACATAACAGATACATACGTAAAACGTTTGATACCAGATTTTTTTCTGATTAAAGAGGACACTTTCAGTTTGTGGAAAAAGTGTACGCCAGTGTTGTAGAGTATGGGAAAATTTCCTTGCCTGACAGAAACTTTCTAGCATATCTGTGAAGGGTGAAGCTGTTTAATCTAATTGCAATGATAGAAATCTAGGAGAAAAGGCATCTTATCCCTTAGATTTTGCTCTTCCTTTGCTAATTAGACTTAATGTTATGTGCAACCCACTTCGAAATCAGATGAAGCCACCGTGCAAATGGACTGTTGGATCCAGTTATTTTATAATAATAGAATAGAATAGAATAGAATAGAATATGTCACATTTATATTGCGCATTTTCTATGCAGTATTCAAATGCGCATTACAACACTGGCCGGGGGACTTTGCCAGACTGCTTATAACGCAGTTTACAATTAATGAAGTTGAGTTATGAGTGCCCCCGTAATGTCAATATCAAATTAGGACAGACACTAGGGTTGTCACTGCCAGAGTTTTGTTACGTCCCTAGTGGTTCTTTTACGTCCCACAGAATCAGAGAATTATGAAGAGTTGTGAGACGGGGCCTACGGTTTATCGTCCTTATCCGAGAAGACTAGAAAGTCTAACCGTTTTCTGAGTGTTGGTCCGGCCGGGTTTGAACCCGCGACCTCCCGCACGGTAGTCCGGTGCTCTACCACTGAGCTAACCGGTCGGCACCAGACCGACGCCTCAGCGTCTTATATAGCCTCCTTCGCAGACGTCTTTGGGCTCGTTACGCGTTCCTTGCCCACGAACGTCTGCTGAACTGAACTGCCACTTCCGTTTGTCGGCGGTTAGCCTTTGTTTTGAAGAAACCAATAACGAGCTGCGTAAGAATGGCAATCGACACCCGATTCACGTGCATCGTCTGTGAAAATAATCCAGGGGTCGAAGTCCTACTTTCCAGAAATTGGAAAACGAACTATGATTGGCTAACCGCCGCGAACGGAAGTGGTAGTTCAGTTCAGCAGACGTTCGTGGGCAAGAAACGCGTGACGAGCCCAGAGACGTCTGCAAAGGAGGCTACGTCTTATACTTCCAACTGTTACTCCTACTCGTAATCTGTCAGGCCTCACTATAAATTAAATCTTTCTGTTTTTCCAGACCTTGAAGAAGCAGTTCAGTTTGACTTAATTAAGAAAACTGATGAGGTGAGAAGATAAAGAGGTGTCGAGTGGATGTTGGGCCAAACCAGGTTTAATTCATATTATGGACGAATTTGGATCAAGAAAAAGTTACCTTCATCCTACAGCTTACTCATGTCCCACGAACGCTTGCTTGGTCTTGGTCCGTGGCGTCATGGATGTGTTGTGGTTCAACTTTATCCTTGGTTTAATTTTTATTTTCCTTTGTTTTGTGCTCATTATCATACATTGCCATACACAAGAACAATAGACAATAAAAATAGTTCAGCTTCCAGTTACCGGCGGGAAGGTGCCACAAATTTGAAAATTAAACATTAGACAAAGCTGTAAACAAGTCATCTTCCGCTGGAATTTGTGAATATTTTACTTTAGATCGAGGATAACCCTGTACAAAGGACCTACAAATGCGTTCTCAGTACTTTTATTTAGCGGTCATGACGAACTCGAAACAAGGATAAAATTGAACTACAACAGGTACACCCTCTGAACAAATGCGGAAGCATTCTGAACAATGGAGAACTGGGTTAGCGCAGCGGTGAGAGGACTCACCTTCCACTAATATGTCCCGGGTTCGAGTCCTGGACTCAGCATCAAAAGTGGGCTGCATGAGTTTGCTGGTTCTCTACTTTGCTTCGAGAGGTTTTTCTCCAGGTAGTCCGGTTTCCCCTCTCCCCAAAAGCTAACATTTGATTTCATTTGATCCTACTTGATTTAGTGTTGATTTGATTTAGTCTCCTCAATTAGTAGAGCATCTGTGCTCGGCTTGAAAGATTTTACACTTTAATTAAGTGATTATTATTGTTATTATTGTTATTGCGCTGCGTGTCCTCTTGCATATATTGTTAATCATTCAAAGGTTGAAGAAATTTCCATGACACAACCAAACTTTTGGCTCGCGAAAATAGCCCATCTCCCACTTTCAAGGTGCGTTTTCAATGCCAGGTTATGCCTACAAGAAGTCTCAAAACGGTTGATGTAGAACAAGAATTCAGGTCATTTGTAATCAGCTTTCCTCGGAACCAATTTCTCTTTGAGGAGCCTGATGAAACTTCTAACACTTCGAGTTTTTTTACGTCCCCAGTCAACACCCACAGTACAAGGCTTCAACCATGTTATGTAACCCTTTTACACCATTTAGGGTCGAACTTTCGTTTGGGAAAAAATTTTGTACGATTACAGTCATGTCAAAGGACTCCTCAACCTCAAAAACCCAAATCTTGCGCCTGTGGATAATTCATCAGCAGATGATACAGGTTTACACTTCTGGATAGTAAGTATACTCTTCTCTTCTCTTTTCGCTCCTTCTCTTCCCTTTCCTTCCCGTCCATTCCCTTCCCTTCTCTTCTGTTCCCTTCCCTTCCTTTCTGTTCCCTTCCCGTCCCTTCCTTTCTGTTCCCTTCCTATCTGTTCCCTTCCCTTCCTTTCTGTTTCCTTCCTATCTGTTCCCCTCCTATCTGTTCCCTTCTCTTCCCGTCCCTTCCTTCTCTCCTCTTCCTCCACCTCCCCTTCTCATGCCTTGTCCTGTCCTTATAATCACCCAATTCTCATACAAGCCCAAGTATTCTTTCCTATTCAGTTTTATGATGAAATTATCGCTGCGTAAATATACTGCTGTTTAAAATACCTCGTTTCTTGCTTTATATTAACGATTTAAATAACGTATCGACGCTCGTCGAGCTGATTTTATTCGCTGATGATACTAATTTATTTGTGTCCCATATAGCCTGCATAGCAGGCGTATTTTCTGGCGGGCGCGTGCCAAATATTCCGATCGTATGTTGAAGTCGCCATATTGGATTGGTAAGGTCGAGAAAAGCCTGGAGCGCAGCCTCCCCCTCACTAGTTTGTCACTATCACTACCACCTCCATAGGCCGCTATTTTACTAGTTCCAGGCTTTTCTCGACCTTACCAATCCAATATGGCGCCTTCAACATGCGATCGGAATATTTAGCACGCGCCCGCCAGAAAATACGCCTGCTATGCAGGCTATGTCCCATAAAGATCCTGTCTACCTGGCAGCCTCACTTAATTCCAAAATTATCCGCTTGGTTTAAGGCAAACAAACTCTCCTTAAACCTGAAGAAAACAAATTTTACGTTATTTAAGCCTAGACAGAAAAGGTATCATTTTCCAATGAACAAAAAATCGAACAGGTTAAGGAAACGGTCTTCCTTGGTGTAGTCCTTGATGAACATCTAGCTTGCAAACCACACATTTCTCAAGTAGCTCGTAAAATCTCGAAATCAATAGGAGTCATTAATAGAGCAAGATTTTTTCTACCTAAACCCTGTCTAAAAACTCTTTATTATTGTTTAGTTTATCCTTATCTTCATTATTGTATTGTTGTCTAGGGATCTACGTACAAAACCAATCTTCGCCGTCTTGTCTCTTTGCAAAAGCGAGTTTTCAGAATTATTTCTAAATCAACTTTCGATTCTCATTCAGACCATATTTTCAAAGAATTAGAGCTACTAAAACTTTCCGATATTAGACAACTAGAATTGGGTAAACTTATATTTCCTCTTAACCATTCTCTTTTGCCTTCAAAGTTCAACAATTATTTTTCTTTAAACAAACAAGTCCATAGCTATGCCACTAGATATGCGAACGATTTTCACCTCCCTTTTTGTAGAACAAACCTTCGTAAATTTTCTGTCAGTTTCCAAGGACCAACTTATTATAACTCTTTAGAAAATGATATTAAAGAATCTAATTCTCTCCACTCATTCAAAACGAAATTGAAAAAAAAATTATATGAGAATTATTAGTTAAAAGTCTTGTAGTAAATAGTTATCTTTCTTCACATGTCTGATATTATCTTTATACATATAGTTACATGTACCATACTTTATATTTTGTCAACTCAGTCTATGTAATTAGTTAATTTACACTTACCCTCATTGTTCTTTACTTTCGATCCTGGCCTTACGGTTACTGTTAACTTTATTTTTACTCTGAGGGAGCCCAATGTCTACAAGCCTCATGGTTTCCTTTTGGCTTTCTCCCCACTTTCATTTGCTTTTGTGTAACTGTTTTGTTTTATCGTTATTTGTATTTTGCGGTAAAAGAAAATCAATCTCAAACTCTCAGAATCTATAGACGATACTTGTTTAGCTAAGATGTTATTCTAAAATAGTGGTGTAATTCGGAATGCTGTGTCTTATACCAAATATCTTATTCATCAGATCTCACCGGAGTGTCCTTATGGAAACCTGAAGGAGTACGTACTTAACAGAAAGTGCAAACACGACGACATAGTCATGTTTTTGTCCCAGGTGGCGTCCGCTCTCCACTATCTTCATGCCAACCACATAGTGCATGGAGATCTCCGAGCTGAATATGTGAATATGGTAGCACCAGACAAAGTAAATGATTCCTTCTCGTCTTAAAATTATAACAGATATTTTCTGTTTTCACTTCATAAAATCACCATGGAAATCGAAAGAGTATATTATTATGCTCATGTTTTCCTATATTTCGGGCGAGGGAGCTGCGGCCAGTTCTTCAAAACACGGGTTTGGGTGAGCTTCGATTCTCGTTTAATGACGCTTCAATCAATAACGATATTTCCGTAAAAGGATTTTTGACCTGAAGGTTTGAATACAACTTTTCTTTTCTTTGAATCTAAATTTGCTTTAAAAACTTTTTCAATGAATAAGAGGAAAACTCGGGTTCACCTATCCTCGTAAGGTATCGCTCCTCGCGCAATTAGAACACTCTGCAAGATTGCCAAGTTTGTAAACCTTCTCTGAAAGCAGTTTCGAAAAAAAAAACCGCATGTAACATTTCCCTTAACAAAGGTCAGTCCTAGTCAGTCACAGATGGCCTTTTATTGATCTATTGAGCATTAGAAGGCATAGACGAACCAGTGCAGTAAACGTGCAAGCAGCAAAGCCATCTTCTTGCCATAGCCATTATCTCCTATCATGCCGCTTAACGGGCGTTATCGAAATCAGCAATGACAAGAGCCATTGCCCTGTTACTTTTATGGAGTTTAAGCCAGTTAATATCTTTGACTCTTGTAAGGTGCAAGTGGGTCGTCTGGGTCGTTCCAAGCCACTCTCGATGAGTGTCGATGACAAAGGCACCAGTAAATCATGTGTAAAGCAGGAGGTCATGCCACCTGATGCTCTTCGTTGGTGAGTAACGTAAATTAAACTCCATGCTCTTTGCATTGGAATAGAATAGAAGAAACACCTTCACTAAAAGGAGCCAAAGAGGAAATCGCAACCCCCCCCCCCCCCGATACCGGAGAGCCGGTATTGTTCAAACGAAACCGATACTACTAACCAATCACCTTTATTCTTTAGGAGTGCGCCAGAAGTGATCTCAGATGGACTCTACACACACGCCAGTGATGTCTGGGCATTTGGTATTCTAGCGTGGGAGCTCTACACATCGTTCAAAAGGCGAGAACTGTCGGTACCTTACTGCGGTTTTTACAAGAATGAGGTAAAAAATCACGGTAGTTGCCCTTCATAGCAGCCTCATTTATATTTCACCTTAACAAGTCACCCTTAAGCTATTGCAGCACTCCCAAGAAAATGGCCAAAAGCGGAATACTGTACACTCCAACACACAAAGCGATCATTGCGCAAATCTACATTTTCGTGGAAATTCTGGCCTACCTGTCCATTCCTTAAGTTTAAGGCTGATCTCCACATCACCGGGTCACTCAAAGGCCCAAAAAATCAGATACGCGAACGTACAGATCATTTATACATGTAACCGGTAGTGATTCAGTGATTGAGCTGCCCAGCAGCCTGCAGATATAGAGCTGTGCAAATTAACGTTGTCGGATTATAAGGACTCATACTTAACCCACAATTACTGTGACCTGGGTAGCATGTTTCGCGGTTGCCGACGCTAATGCCCTAAACGTTTGCCTTTGTGATTTCGCGGTTGTAGGGGTGAGCCATAACTGAACTTGGTAAATTAACTGATAAAATATCCATACACTACGTAACCTTGTCAGCTGGGCTTTACGATAACTTTAACTGGAATATAGTTTTTGGTAAATCGGCGTTGTTTCCCTTCACATGCATGACCCTGAAGATCACTCAGCGTGTTTGAAGGCAGTGATGTACCGAATCTACCTGATATGTTAGGCGAGAAGGCCATTTCTCTTAGTCTTCTAACTGCTCACGAGTTGATTTTTAGTTCCACTGAGACTGTAGTGGAGGCGTTTTTCTTTTGGCCTTCAAATGTCTAATTACAAGTTGATTGCTTAGTCCCACTAATACAACATGATGGAGAAGTCCACCGCCTTTTTTAGTGATCCAAGTAATGTCGTATGACCATGTACTTGATTGACTGATTGATTGATTTGTTGGTTGGTTGGTTGGGTGATTGATTGATTGATTGATTGATTGATACAATCTCCTTTTAATCAGATTCTGTCCTATATGAGAAACAAGGGACCACTGGACAAACCAGAAGACTGTCCTCAGTGGGTATTTATCATTATGCATCAGTGCTGGACATTCTCGGCTTGGAAAAGGCCTCCTTTCCTTGCCATTTTTGACTGCATTACGAGCAGGTAGTGTTCTTTATAATGTTCATTTGAAGATGTGAGTGATATTCACACCACATTTATTGTTTAAAAATGAAATTGCATAGCAGATAATCAGAAAAAAATGTTTTTTTTTATTTTTATTTTTTATTTTTTTTTTACGAAAACGGTCAGCGAAGACTTCTTTTTCGGATCTACTGGGCTGATCTCCACATCACCGGGTCACTCAAAGGCCCAAAAAATCAGATGAGGCGATGAGGCGATGAGGGACTGACGTCATAGCAAATTATATCGTGTTTCGCCCCAAACCCAAAACGTTTATTGTTAACGACAACATCTTACTAGACAATATTTGCATAAGGCAGGTTGAAGCGACGAAGTTTCTTGGTGTATTAGTAGACCAGTATCTCTCGTGGAAGCTCCACATAAGCCACGTTGTCAATAAAATCTCGAAAACTATTGGAATTATAATCAAATCTCGTTTCTTTCTTTCTTCGAAATCTCTGTTGTCCTTATATTATACCTTAGTTTAGTGTATCCCTATCTTAAGTACTGTAATGTTATTGTTTGGTCCTCAACCTATCCTTCGAATTTAAATAGGATTTTCTTCTGCAGAAACGAATCGTCAGAATTATATGCGGAGCTGAATCTCATGCTCATTCCGCACCGCTGTTTTACAATCTTAATATCCTCGACATATTTAACATGACCACTTTTCATGTGGCTTGTTTTATGTACTCTTATCACAATCACCTTCTTCCTAACACTTGATAATCTCTTCTCAACCCATCAATAAATTCATACCTACGAGACACGGAATGCCAGCAATTTTCTTTCCCATTTCTGTAGTAATATTAAACAGTTTACGATCCTCCATCTAGGTCCTAATATATAATTAATAAAGTTTGGAATTCCCTACCGAATGATTTGACCCTGTCTCCCAGATACTCGAGTTTTAAGACTTCATTAAAAAACTTTCTCCTCAATAGAACACTAAATTAAACTCGCCCACCTTGATATACTTTGATCTCTCCATCTACAGCATGTATTGTCTTGAGGTCCCCAGTGTTAATAAGCTTTTAGCTTCTACTGGGTTCCCTCGCTACATCCCCGTTAGTTTTATGACAGCTCTATGTAACTATTGCAACGTTTATGTGTAGACAATGAAATAATTAAAAAAAATAATAATTAATTCGCATCCATGCTAGTTATATTAGTGCCTTCACCTGTCCAGACCTGCCAACTCTCACGATTCTGCCCGAGTCTCACGATTTATCTTTTGTCACGGCCTCACGACAAGACTTCCAATCTCACGGTTTTTGGGAAAAATCATCCTGAAATAAAATATTACCATGACTTGTTCATGTTGAACAGAGTGCCATAAAGTGATCAACTAATAAAGGAGAACACGAAAATGTAGTAAAGGAGAACACTTACCGAACTGTGTGACTTGCGCTTCTGTTTCCCGTTTTTGTCTTGTTCCCTGGACCCTACTTAGTACATACCTCTTACTAACCTCGTTTTCTCGGTCCGTACTGTAAGTTACGGACCGAGTTTCTTCCCGTTCTTTATGGCCCAAGCGCGAAGCGCGCGGGTCATAAATTAATGGGGAAAAACGGGGATCCGTAACGTATAGTACGGACCGAGAAAACGAGGTTAGTAAGATATTTATTATATCTCTGCGGTTAGTCTTGCGCGCGGGAAAAAAAACTAGTTGAAGTCAACCGGGCCGTACCGTAGAATACGGCCCGCAAAATTGACCAATCACAGCGCGTGTACTAAGTGAGAGATATAATAAAAGTACAAAAGTTAACCATTAACATGACCTCGAATCCATGCGGAGCTTCCCAGTAGTGTTTGCAAGTTCATGCGACGTACACGGCGCGAGAAAGCATTTGGTTCGGATCAAAATGGCGGAGAAAAGAATCAGAAGTGAGGACCTCTTAGAGTCATCAAAGAAAGCGGCAAATTGTTATAACAGGGACCACAAATAAAGCAAGGCAACAATTATTAAAATAAACAGTTTAAAACACTTGGAAAAGGGGCTGAACTATGGAATGAACTGCCACTAGGCCTGTCCCGATTGCGCTGGGCACTTTTTCGAATTTGGAGCACTATTTTACATTTCCGTCTAGCACTGTGAGAATGAATATATGAAAATCATATATTTGAACTGCGGATTAATGCTTTGATATGTGACTGATCATCGCAGTTACGAACACTACTTAAGTAGTAGTGAAAATATAGCCTGAAAAAAATTCAGGCTTGTACGGGATTCGAACCCACGACCTCTGCGATACCGGTGCATAAAACCCTACCAATACTAGCCTGCGAATCAAGGGATGGAAAGGGTTTAGCTTGACAGGCAGCTAATCGAGTGTTTAGTAATCAACCGAACTCATTCCATGCATTGACTGAATATAATAAATATGTGGCTAACAAAAGTCCGGAAATGCTCGATTGATTTTTATTCGATATTTTATTATTATTATTATTATTATTATTATTATTATTATTATTATTATTATATTCTTTTTTTATATGGAGCGTCACTGGTGATTGTCGGTTGGTGAGATTTTGATAAACGAAGAAACGATCGTTGAACTCTTTGTTCTGCTTTCAGGTAAAAAAAACATCGAAGCTGAATCATGTAAGAACTTATTATTTATGTTCGCGATAAATTCTATTCAAGTACAAGAACGTTTGACTCTTCGACTGTTACTCTTCGACCGAATGCCATGTCAAGTCAGGAGAGGAAGCTGAAAGTAAAATGGACAGAACAGATGAACAAGGATGTTTTGGAGTGCAAGAAAAAAGCGCAGGAGCTTATTTCATCAGAGAATCCTCCTTGCAACGAGAATGGAAGGAAAAGAGGATATATTGACGTTATGAAGGAGTTGTGGGATGATATGGGGTACAAGAATTTAAAATTGAGGAGCCAAAATCTACGGGACCAGGCTTCGAGGTTGGAGAAAATAAGAAATAACGGAACAGATCTATCCATCAGAGAGAGAAGTGTCGAGGATCATGGGAATATCACATCTACAAGTGTATATTCTAGTCAGGAAAATATTGAAAATGAAAGTCAAAACAACCAAAATAGAGAAAGTGGAAATGCTAATTCTCCAACAAGAGGCCTTAATTTGCATAGCGCAGAGCCGCTGCAAATCCCAATGGAAAGCAGAGTTACAATGGGCGATTGGCCGGATGTGTCTGATGATGTTCCTGAGTGTCTACCCAATTATACGACTGTCAACTTGCCAGCATCAGTTAACTGGGGCCGAAATTCCGACGGGGAATGATAACAATCACCACTGCTACGATTGATGATGCATATAATGAAGTAACAACGTGGCGAAAAAACACCTTTTTGGTCCCGTACGGTAAAACTGGTCGTGACTTTATTGACCAGTTAACGAAGCATATTGACGACTGGAACAATAGATCACCCATGCAACACCTTGCGCTAAAAGCCGCTATTGTTCTCCTCGCTACTGCGCTACAAAAGCCTGGTCAACGGTCGAAAGCAAAGGAACATCAAGAATGTCTTGAGAAACGGTTAACACTGTGGAGAAATGGCGAGATCGAGTCTCTATTACGCGAAGGGAGAATGATCCAACGGCGCTTATCAAAGTCGAACAAGAATGATCCACCAAATAAAGCGCGCATTTTTGCAAAGCTGGTCATGGAGGGCCAGATTAATTCGGCCCTACGATATCTCAGTGAGGATGATAGTGGAGGAGTATTACCGCTGACCGAT
>JAEMWC010000722.1:252500-300000 GCA_016490735.1 Pachyseris speciosa
GCGTGAGAAATTGTCCTCAACGGGTGAGATCGACGTTTTTGGTCGGCAGACGTGGACTCACGCATAATGCATGAGAGTTGGCAGGTATATCTTTGATCTCATACATTCTCTATATTTTGAAACGGCTGTTCTCGGCTGTATTCAAGTAATCGGAAGAAATGTTCCATAAAGTACCGAATTTTGCACCTCTTAATCCCAAATGTAGATGTGACGTAAGCCAGATGAATAAACATCACTTACCTTATGCTCTTAGTGTGGTTTTTTCATGGCGTTTTGAGTAGCTTGCCGTTGAAACCCCCGACAATAGTATAAGATTAACAACAAGGCATGCAATTAAAAAGGCCGCCACAGCCAAATGCCTATTGAATTTTGTTCATTTTCTCGCACTTCCACGCGTCTCTCGCCATCAAGCCTCGGGAAAATGAAGGCCAGGTAAATTGCGAAGATCGATGCCAAAAAAACTTGTAAGCAGCTTGCTCATAACGACCTAACTTTAACGCCGCGAATTTTCACATTCGCCGCCACATAGCCATTGTCACAGGATATCGGCCAATGTGGTCGATCATAACGGTCGTTACCAAATTTGAATTATAGTCGGACCTCGATTATCCGGATTTGTCGATCATCCGGACTTGCTTAGCTGGGCCCAGTTTTTCATGAATATTAATTAGCCATATTTAAGATCCGCAGCAAAACTTTTTTCCTTCAAATTAAGTAATGAAACTCCGGTTCAAACTGAATTTGTTTCGCTTCAAAACACAAATCTGTACGTGTGTTGAGCTCACGTGCGCAGTACTACTGCAATGCATTTCACTGAGCTCTGATTTGCTCAGGTGTTCTTTGTTTCTGAGTGAAATCTCACGCTCCAATAGTTCAGTCATTCAGTTTTAGTTTTGGCTCATTAATATTAATATTTTCGATTATCCGAACTCTCGATTAATCGAATAATCGAGGTTCTACTGTAAAAACAAATGACCCTCACCGGCTCCCCCAGCGGCTCGGCGTGTTTTCTTTAGCGCATCAATTCAGCTTTTATTTTCTAAACACAAATTAAAAATAACCTGACAGCATAAGTGAGTATTACGTCTGACCAGTGTACATGTGTTGTACACTCTTGCCCTAGTGTCAGTTGTTCAATGGGTGGATGCCTTTATAGAGCGGATAAGTCACTACTCAACGAATAAGCTTGTAGTAGCTGCGGTAAGTTTTATCCATGACCCTTCCGCTGAATAAAGGCATCCGCTCTTTGAACAGCTGGGACCTGATAGCGACATAATGTTCCTTGCAGTCGTGGCTACAGAGCTCTCACAATCTTTTTATACAGTTCTCATTTGCTTTTACATAGGAAGAAACTTTTAAAATTGCGCCGCCGTTGTGGGGCAGTACCTTGGTCACCGGTATAGCCAAGTGCTGCAAGTTGCACATTCATTCCCCCGGAGGGGTACTCCCTTATATGGGCTATATAGGTATGTACGGCCCAAAGGGTATGTTTTTTTAGCCGTGTACGTGAAGTAGAGTAAAATTTAAAGCAAGTGACACACGCAAATGCACGGTGAAATAGGTATGAAATAGGTCTGAAATATGTAGGGAAAATCGCAGATTTTGGTCTGAAATAGGTTTCAGGAAGGCAGGCCGCACACCCCACTCAATTTTTCTTGTTCTGTATTCCCTCATCCCCGGTTTCAGTCAAGACTTGCTTAACTTCTTTGAAGAGGTTTGAGTGGCAACTATGCCTTGTACTCGAACTGTCAACCACACAGGATGCAAGCATAGTTTATGACTAATGCAAACTTAAAAAGATTGCAGCAAACATCGAACAGATTCCAGTTTTCAACAAGATTGTTGTGCGTGGGAGAGTAGAATGGTAAAACCACGAAAATTAATATTAAAATACGTTTTGCTGCTACAAAGTTAGCAATAAAGCGTCTAGAGCTTGCATTGTCTTCGTCAATCTAAATAGTGATGTGATTTTACCGGCGTGATGCAAATATACTTGTACTTAGAACATCCCACAACATGTGAGTTATTTTGCTGCACAGGCATATCTATTGCGAAACCGATTAACCTTAATAATTAATGCAAATCAAAAGCTATCTCGTAGTCACAGGACCGTCGAGTTTTTTTAACTTAGAGGAGCACGTTTGACGTCATTCGTGCATCCATCCATCAATCAATAAACTTTATTTACCCTCGAATTTACAGAGTAGCACGCAAGTGCGTAATATCTTCGAGCAAACTACCTGTGGGAACATGATTCGTGATGGCCGATTCGGCCTGGGCCCTCATCAGCTATCATGCGAAAGAAATCTCGAGCTCATAATCTAATTGTTAAAACTTAGCACTGATGTTCTCACCACGTTTTGGCGTCCTCCGTGCGTATTCAGAGCACACACGCACTGACAAATGGACTCTTTTTTATACATTGTTGTTATGACTTTCTTCGACTCATGACGTCATTCGTGCGTCTATACTTTAATCGCAAACTCCTCTCGACCAATCAAAACGCGCATTTACATCGTCCATTGTATAACACTATACAAATAGAGGACAATGAGGAAGTTGTTTCTCAAAAAAAACAAAAAAATTGCGTGTGAAATCGGCCAGAAACAAAACTTTTGGAATGAAAAGCTTGCGATTGATGGAGTTGGACTTGCTGCCCTTAGTTCATTCCAGGAAAGCCTTGCTGCCTGTAATATTGCGAATACTGCGGCATAAAATACTCCTCAGGCTTTCCCTCAGAGGCAGTCGACGGCCCCTTTGAACTTTGTTCGGCGGCGAACAAATTTTTGGTCTCGGCAAAAACTGCAATCGCACCTGGTTTTTGGTCACAATGATAGATTTTTATTTATTTATTTTTTGACACTTGAAAAAACAGTTTGTCCTCTAGTGTGAAAAGGCCCTTAGCGATGTAGCTGTACAGACTTAAGTGGGATGTGTGAAGCCATCCGCTTGCGAGAACAAGGCAGGAGCTCCAAGCACGAAATAAACGGCTCTGTTTTAGAGGAACGAACATTCGACAGAAGGCTGAACGATGTAACAGGGTTCAATACATGTTGAAAATTACTAAAGCAATGCCTTATTTATCGCTTAAAAAAATAGATTTTGCACCTTAGAAAATGCAGTCGTAAAACGAGTTAAATATTAAACAGAAAACAAAAACTATTAAACAATGAGTCCTTGTAATCGTCTGAGTTCAACCATATAACAGGACCTAAGATACTTTTCTGTTTATTTGCTTATTTTTATGATTTAACAGTAAGTTTCAATACGTCATTTATCGCAACAGGAATGTTCGACTTTGAAAACAACTTCAATTTCGATTCCTTGTTTATCATATCTTTACTTAAGTGAAGCAAATCCAACTGATAAAAACGAAATTAACTGGCCTAGTAAACTGAATTTTCGAGGTCACTGTGTGCGTGTTGTTTAATAGAGTGCGTAAAATATTCTTTCTTATGGAGACAAAACCCAAATCTTGAAATACAACTTTACGTACTGCGAGGCAGAGCAAATGAATCGATGTTATCCCGAGGGCTTAAACTCTTACACAACGTGTTGTCAAGGGCAAACTGTTATTATCACATTCACACGCTCCAACTTCCACTCGCTAAGACGGATTTGCAAACTCTAGTTTCCCGTTCACGTTAGGGCACTGACTCGGGTTAAATACATTCCTGATGCCGACATAATTTTAAGGGTAATGCTATAGTCGGAACATCGAACATAGTGCCGGCATCATGGCAATTTTTTTTTTCAACATAAAGAGAAATAATAATAATAATAATAATAATAATAATAATAATAATAATAATAATAATAATAATAATAATAATAATATTTTTTATATTAATAAACTTTATTCATAGATTAAAAAAAATAAAACAAATAGACTATTTACAGGTTCAAGAATATGAATTATAAAACATATCCTATGTACGTTCTTCTTGTGTACGAAAGAGAATTGTCGACAAATGACTATCCAAAAGCACTACTAATAGCAATTATAAAAAGCATCAAAAAGTTAATAAAAGAAAAAATAAAATAAAAAAAACTATCTAAAAATAATGTCGACTGACAAAAAAGTTACTACTTAAATTCTGGCTTGCGCACTTTCCGATGTAATGTCAATGTCAATTTTTTTTCAACATAAAGAGAAATAATAATAATAATAATAATGTTACGGAAAGTGTTGTGTCTCTAAGCTAAGAGGAGTTGCTACGACACAATTTAACACTACTTAGTAGAAAAACTGGAGAGAATTGAACAATAATAACAACAATAATAATAATAATAATAATATATCGACATTTCCATAATTTCAATTTAATAAGAGATAGATACACATTCTAAGTTTCTGTACCCGCTAGCGAACTGATCGGAGTATACCGACGATAAAGAGTTCCACTGAAATTAGACATTTTTAGTGCATTTGGATATTAAATGTTGCTCGTAAAGTTGTAATTGATGCAATAAAATGTTGTGTTTATGACTTATGGAGGTATTTTTTTGTTTCCAGGGATGGGAAAGGGTATCAAATATAACCAATTAACTAATCTGTAATTTAAATTCTTGCAAAATGACTTGTCAACGTCTAATTGTGGAAATAAAAAATAGATAAAATAATGATGACGAGAATAATAATAATAATAACAATAATAATAATAATCAAGATCAGTCGAACATAATGCTTCTTTTCGAGCGTAATGTTAGGCATAATGGTGTTGTTTTGAGGGTGACGCTAGAAAGTATAATGCTCACATTTTCAAATTTTCATAAGCATAATGTATCTTACCCTAGCATTGACAACCATCTCAAAAGATATATACGACTAGTTAATGTACTTTCAGTACGACTTCAGTCGTCTCGGATTTCAAAGTCAAAGCACACTATCGAGAGGCCAAATGCATCGAAGTTGTTTTCCGATTTTCAACTCCTTTTGTTGCACTCCTTCTTTCTTCCTTGAACGAGTAAGTTCTCTCGCTCTGCTGCAAACTCAACCGCGACTGACTATCATACCACCGTCAAGTTAATTGACGCCACAGTTGACTCGGCGTTCCATAGACTGAAACTGGAGAACTTAAATACTCCAACTGACACGCTTTCGCATCGATCGCGCCGCTTACAAGCTGTGCTGACATTGTTTTGGGGCCATGGGCGAATTTGTAATGGACGGCTATTACGGTGGGAGAATTTAATACATACTCTCCCCGGTTTAAATACACAGCGATATTACAGCGGCTTTAGGCGAGTCCTTGTGACACTAGCTCCTGCTGCGTATGATCTCCTACGCTGAGAAGGGTCTTTTGCAACAATCCCTTCGGCGGCATCAGTTTTACGTTTTAAGAGGGTAGGATCACTCGCTGCACTGTTTACACTACTGGATCTCTCTCTTGTACCGACGTTAAAGGCGCTAGCAAACAGCGGGTCTGTAGCCAAGGGAGGTAAAGAAGTCAGCGATTTCGACATCCCTCTCGCTTTAGGCGTCGCCAGGAGCTCGCCGTTAACTTCACGGCAAATGTCTTTACCCTCATGAACAGGCGGTAACACTAGGGATAATTTCTTCTCCAATGTAGGCCTCTTTCTGTATTGCAGCTCAAAGCGATTTTGAGCCGCTTTCAGTTGGCATATTTCTCGTTCAAACTGACGGTCAATCCGACATCTTTCTTTATGTAGGTGAAAATCTTCTCGTGCGTTGTGCGCGCTGACCCTTCTCCAACTCCTCGCTGCCTTCAATTTCTCCTCAGCCGATGTTTTCATCTTCTAACCAAGAGAAACTGAGCGCGTTTAAGTGCAGTGATGCATTCCTAGCGGTCCTCGCTTGTTGCAACCGACTGACCAACTCCTGCATGTAGCATCGTAGGCAACGCATTTGCTCAAATGGAATGAGTCTATGACATCACCCATCACTGCATGACCGCACATAACTTGGTTAGCTTTATTGAAAAAGGCCGGAAGGCACTCTTTACTGACAATAATATAATTCATTGAACGGTCCCTTCAAATTTCAATACACGAATTTACAAACAGGCAAAGAACCGTGTAATCAATGCAAAGAACGCCCAAGACGACGTATACGGTGCAATTTCCAAGTCGTCCTCTTGGGTCAAATGTGGTGTGCATGAAGACCAACAAAAGCTGAGTGGAAATATACCACTCAATCAGCTTTCAATAACCACGCAGTCGATATTCCAGGGGCACCCAATGACAAAATTCGGTAGATATCTGTTCGGTGGAGAGAAGTTCGCCTTAGGATTGAAGGGTACACTCGGATTTTGGTGACTGAAACGTGGCCTAAATAATTCAAAATGGGGATATCATAGCCCCCGAGGTTTTCGGAAAGGTCGTATTTGCTTTTTGGCAGTCAAAAACGTCAATCACATTTTTCGGGATTTTCGGCGTGCTATTTGCCGGTAAAATTCACTAATATCGTTCTAAATTCTGACGAATTGCATCAGCTTAAAACTCAAATTTAAGTCACAAATAGAGGAAAATAAAGACCAACATTTTCGTCGTAGTAGCACTTTAATGCGAAATTAAGAAATGCACCACCACGTTAAGCACTCGTGTAGAGCGACTGTTTTTGCTCGTCAAGAGTTCCCTAGAAAGTTCGCGTAATGTTCATTTCAGCTAGCACTTTCTCAAAGCTAGCACTTTCTCTTTTCGGGCAATTAAAATGTCAGCTGAGGAATCCGAACAGATAAGATTCTTCTTACTAAAGAAAACATCACTTTAAACAGACGTTTGGTTGATTTGGCTCGTTGGGTGTACCTAATATTTCGCATTTCGCATGATGAAATACACAAAGTGAATTCAGTTGGGAGTAAAGGGGATTAGTTTCTAAAGAAACTGTGGTGCTGCGTCGGTGGGGAAGTGAGACACGAAAATTTGGTTTATCAACGGAGTTGATAATGTAAATTGACCACCGTACAGGGATTCGATTAGCTGACGTTTCGAGCGTTAGCCCTTCGTCGGAGCGAATCGAGGAATTGTGGGTTGTGTATGGTTTATATACAGAGAATGGAGCTACGCTATTGGTGGTAACATGGTAACGTGAAAAACAGGAATAAATTAATTGAATGAAAAGCGCTCGTTGATACCGTGGGGATTAAGAGTGCCAATTTGAAAGATAGGTTTTTGCTCGAGATTTTTACGGCTTTCCGTGGTACCTTGATGTAGGGAAAGGCCGGAGATTGACATGTGTTGTTTGGAATGGTTAGGGAGATTAAAATGCCGAGCGACAGGTTTGGATGCGTCTTTGTCATCTTTCTCAACATCACGAAGATGTTCTCGGAATCGGTCACCTAGTCGTCTTCCTGTTTCGCCAATGTATAACTTTTTGCATAATGTGCAGGTTATGCAATAGATAACATTTGCGGAGGTACACGTGAAACGATCAGTGATCTTAACAGATCGCTTAGGGCCCGATATTTTGTCAGTGTTTTGAATGAAAGGACAAGTTTTGCATCGCGAGCGCGCGCATTTAAAAGTGCCAGGTTGTTCAGTTGTTTTGAATGCGCTTTTAACTAGAAAGTTACCTACATTTTTGTCGCGTTTGAATGAAATCAGCGGTGGTTCCGAAAAGATTCTAGCAGTTTCTGGATCATTTTGCAGTATCTTAAAGTTGTTAAGAATGATGGCTTTAACTGGGTTATTATGCGGGTGAAATGTGAGGGTGAATGGAATTCTGTCATTCTTTTCCTTTTGTGACGTCTGTAGTGCTGACTGTTGATCAATCTGCTGAGCGCGGTGATGGCCCGATTGAACTACAGAATCAGGATAGCCACGTTTCTCGAAAAAATGGCACATTTCCTCTGATTTGTTGGAAAAATCAGAGTCATCACTACATAGACGTCGAAGTCTAAGAAATTGAGAATAGGGAATGGCGTTTTTGACATGAGATGGATGTGAAGATGAATACAACAAATAACTGTGAGAATCGGTGGGTTTGTAGTGCACACTGGTACATAAGCCGTTGCCGCTGATAAAAACTTTGATATCGAGAAAGGCCAGGGAAGTTTCCGAAATTTCCCAGGTATATTTTAGAGCCGGATGAAAGGAATTAACGGCGGTTATAAATTGGTTGATTTCCTCCTTGCTAGACGAAATTGCGCCGATACAGTCGTCAATGTAGCGACCGTAGAGTTCAGGTTTAGGACCGTTGTACTGATTGAAGAATTGGTACTCGACGTACCCTACAAAAAGATTGGCGTAGCTAGGTCCCATTTTTGTGCCCATCGCTACACCATTAATTTGCTTGTAATAGTTGTCAGCGAAAGAAAAACAGTTAAGTGTTAAAACTAGTTCAGCTAGGCGGAGTAGCGTTTCCGAGCTAGGTTCCTTGACGGTGCGTTGATCGAAAAAATACTTAAGTGCTGGAAGACCTTCGCCGTTTGGAATGACAGTGTATAGAGATGTAATATCCATAGTGAAAATTAGTTTGTCTTCGCCGGTGAAATTGAAATCGCGGAAAATTTCAAGTGCGTGTTGACTGTCTTTAATGTAAGATGGCAAAGATTTGACGATGGGCGCCATAATCTTGTCTAAATAGCTAGAAATGAGTTCGGTAGGGCAACTACAGGCAGAAACGATAGGTCGACCCGGGTTGTTAGGTTTGTGGATTTTGGGTAAAAAGTAAATACACGAGGTTCTCGGAGTAGTGATGATGAGATTAGTAGCGGTAGCCGGCAATTCTTGTTTGACTATTAGGTCCTGAATCGTGTCTTTGACAATTTTTTGGTTGGTGGAAGTGAGATCCTTCTCGACTTTAGCATAAAAGGAGGTGTCAGAAAGTTGCCGCGAAGATTCTTCTTTGTAAAGGTCGGACCGCCAAACAACTACCGCGCCGCCTTTGTCGGCCGATTTGACAATTACATCTTTCCGCTTGCTAAGATTTTTGAGCGCCGCCCACTCTTCCGAAGAAAGGTTGGAAAATTTAGTGTCACAATTGAATTTTAGTTTTTTAACGTCACGACGAACACTTCGTGTTCGCAAATCAAAATGGACTCCCCCAGAGGGCCAGTTCGCCTCTTTAGATTTTTTCATCAAAAAATGCCGTCGTGACGTTAAAAAACTAAAATTCAATTGTGACACTAAATTTTCCAACCTTTCTTCGGAAGAGTGGGCGGCGCTCAAAAATCTTAGCAAGCGGAAAGATGTAATTGTCAAATCGGCCGACAAAGGCGGCGCGGTAGTTGTTTGGCGGTCCGACCTTTACAAAGAAGAATCTTCGCGGCAACTTTCTGACACCTCCTTTTATGCTAAAGTCGAGAAGGATCTCACTTCCACCAACCAAAAAATTGTCAAAGACACGATTCAGGACCTAATAGTCAAACAAGAATTGCCGGCTACCGCTACTAATCTCATCATCACTACTCCGAGAACCTCGTGTATTTACTTTTTACCCAAAATCCACAAACCTAACAACCCGGGTCGACCTATCGTTTCTGCCTGTAGTTGCCCTACCGAACTCATTTCTAGCTATTTAGACAAGATTATGGCGCCCATCGTCAAATCTTTGCCATCTTACATTAAAGACAGTCAACACGCACTTGAAATTTTCCGCGATTTCAATTTCACCGGCGAAGACAAACTAATTTTCACTATGGATATTACATCTCTATACACTGTCATTCCAAACGGCGAAGGTCTTCCAGCACTTAAGTATTTTTTCGATCAACGCACCGTCAAGGAACCTAGCTCGGAAACGCTACTCCGCCTAGCTGAACTAGTTTTAACACTTAACTGTTTTTCTTTCGCTGACAACTATTACAAGCAAATTAATGGTGTAGCGATGGGCACAAAAATGGGACCTAGCTACGCCAATCTTTTTGTAGGGTACGTCGAGTACCAATTCTTCAATCAGTACAACGGTCCTAAACCTGAACTCTACGGTCGCTACATTGACGACTGTATCGGCGCAATTTCGTCTAGCAAGGAGGAAATCAACCAATTTATAACCGCCGTTAATTCCTTTCATCCGGCTCTAAAATATACCTGGGAAATTTCGGAAACTTCCCTGGCCTTTCTCGATATCAAAGTTTTTATCAGCGGCAACGGCTTATGTACCAGTGTGCACTACAAACCCACCGATTCTCACAGTTATTTGTTGTATTCATCTTCACATCCATCTCATGTCAAAAACGCCATTCCCTATTCTCAATTTCTTAGACTTCGACGTCTATGTAGTGATGACTCTGATTTTTCCAACAAATCAGAAGAAATGTGCCATTTTTTCGAGAAACGTGGCTATCCTGATTCTGTAGTTCAATCGGGCCATCACCGCGCTCAGCAGATTGATCAACAGTCAGCACTACAGACGTCACAAAAGGAAAAGAATGACAGAATTCCATTCACCCTCACATTTCACCCGCATAATAACCCAGTTAAAGCCATCATTCTTAACAACTTTAAGATACTGCAAAATGATCCAGAAACTGCTAGAATCTTTTCGGAACCACCGCTGATTTCATTCAAACGCGACAAAAATGTAGGTAACTTTCTAGTTAAAAGCGCATTCAAAACAACTGAACAACCTGGCACTTTTAAATGCGCGCGCTCGCGATGCAAAACTTGTCCTTTCATTCAAAACACTGACAAAATATCGGGCCCTAAGCGATCTGTTAAGATCACTGATCGTTTCACGTGTACCTCCGCAAATGTTATCTATTGCATAACCTGCACATTATGCAAAAAGTTATACATTGGCGAAACAGGAAGACGACTAGGTGACCGATTCCGAGAACATCTTCGTGATGTTGAGAAAGATGACAAAGACGCATCCAAACCTGTCGCTCGGCATTTTAATCTCCCTAACCATTCCAAACAACACATGTCAATCTCCGGCCTTTCCCTACATCAAGGTACCACGGAAAGCCGTAAAAATCTCGAGCAAAAACTGATCTTTCAAATTGGCACTCTTAATCCCCACGGTATCAACGAGCGCTTTTCATTCAATTAATTTATTCCTGTTTTTCACGTTACCATGTTACCACCAATAGCGTAGCTCCATTCTCTGTATATAAACCATACACAACCCACAATTCCTCGATTCGCTCCGACGAAGGGCTAACGCTCGAAACGTCAGCTAATCGAATCCCTGTACGGTGGTCAATTTACATTATCAACTCCGTTGATAAACCAAATTTTCAGTTGGGAGTAGCCAGACATCAAGATGAATACGCGAACGAGAATGAGATTTGCGACACATCGAGTACTCACACAATTTCAGTGTCACCTGGGGATAGCCAAAGGTCTGTACGACGTACAAAACGTTAACGGAGGGCATATTATCATGAAGGAGGCGGGGTACAAAGAAAAAGGAGAGAAGATCAACTCCTTCACAACAGACCTTGTTGTTAAATGGCAAAATATAACTTTTTCGAAATAAAACTTTTTTTTTGAAAGAGGACTCTCTGATCGACATCAAATAATATTATTCTATTCTTGGAAATTTAACAAACTTCACTTTCATTATACTGAGCATGAGCTATTGCCCAGGGCACGGTTTTTCAAAAGCCGATTAACGCTAACGCAGGATTAACAGTTAACCGAAGTTTTCATCTCGCTCGTTGAAAAGGGTTTGAAAATCAAATTTTGCGCTTAAAGTAAAGTTAAAGTCCGGTCAAAACTTAAGAGTGAAAAACTTTTGGAAATGTTTTTATTGAACAGTAACTAAACTGGACTCAAAGTTCCCTCTAAACCGGGATTAGCTTAATCATGCTTTGAACAACTGGGCCCAGGAGGCTAGCAAATGGTGTTTTTCCTTGCGCATGAGATTAGCCTTTGCGGCAGGCGCTAAAAGCGGGGAGGCAGCGGGGGAATCGTCCCCAACGTTTTCGCGACTCAAGAAGGGATAAACCTCTGGCAACCCGGGTAGTGGGTACCCGCTTCCAAGGTTTCGTTGATTTCGGGTCCTTTTTTACCCCGGCCACATCCCTTTTGATAATTTTGGGTGCGAGGAGAGGAGGCAGGGAGGCAGAAAAAAAATGAAGGGAGGGAAGGAGGTAGGGGAGGAGGGAGGGAGGGAGGGAGGGAGGAAGGAACGAACGAACGAACGAAGAGAGAGAGGGAGGAGGGAGGGAGGAGGGAGGGAGGAAGGAACGAACGAATAGAGGGAGAGAGGGAGGAGGGAGGGAGAACGGAATGATCCGCTGCTGTCATCAAAGAAAGAACTTCTTACGGCTTGTATCCATCTCCTTTCTCTGCATAAATAAACAAAAAAAAACAATATTATTATGTTGATTAAACTAATCTAACCAGGGGGTAAGTTGTATGAAGATTAATACCGGGAGTAAATGCCAACTCTAAACACCAATCCCAGTCAAAATCACCACCCTGATGGTAACGAGGAGGAGGACGGTTAGCTTTGGCGTGGACAGGCATATACCAGTCGGGCTGGAGTAATAATACCCGAGTTAGCTTCATGACGTTCGCATGCTCCCGGTCACTTCATGTTGGGAAAGCTGTGATAGTCTAGAATCCTATTTACCGGTAGGTACATTGTAGAACTAATGGTCCTGGTTGCGTCTTACTGGGCATTTTCAGTGATGACGGACTAGCATGTCATCCAATGTAAAGCAGAAATACTTCAGTTAACGCAATGCACCTCTGGTTTTAAGCACACACGCTGATAAACAACTTGGCTTGCTTGTTGTGTTGAGCTGCACGGAGACTTAAGCTTAACATCGCCTCCTACTCTTTGCCCCATTGTACTCACGATAGACGGTAAGAAGGAAGCCACCGGAGACAAATTCAATTTAATCGTTTCCTTGCAAGTCAGTTGTACAAACCTTGTGTATCCATTCAAACTCTCCAAACTTGGAGTCAAACGTTCCTCGCTGTAGGGAACGAAGCTTTAGGGTGAATCTTGGTCCCAGCTCCTGCAGTCCAGCCTTCTTGTGATTCTTGAAGATGTATCTGTGGAGAAAAAGCATTCATTTGTCGTCAACAAGTGTCTCACTGAGCAAACTAGATTCCTTTAAATCTACCATGATAACAACACTACTGCACCCAAACTTGCTCTTTTGTAACGCTTGTAATGTTCTTCTAATATTGGCGGACCAATCTTTCGCGATTTTCGGCGTGCTATTTGCCGCTTAAATTCACTAATATCGTTATAAATTCTGACGAATTGTATTAATTTCTAGCAAATTTTTAAGTCAGAAACAGTCGAAAATAAAGACCAAAATTTTCGTCGTACAGTGTAGTAGTGTACCACTGCAATGTAAAGCACTCGTGTAGAGTGACTGTTTTAGCTAGTCAAACCTATTGTTTTGTTGCTTTGTCGTTGCCGTCTTTGTGGAAATTCCTTCACCTCCCTTCAGTTCTAATAAACTGTACCTGTGACGTCTAAAGAAGATGAAATCCCGTTGGTTATGGAAGGTGACACATTGCCTGCCTTGAAACTGTGGATCATGGGGAAAGAGAGATGCCAGGAGACGCGCAACAGAATGACCGAGCCTTGTGCCGAAGTTATTGAGGATCACTTCTGGTTTGTGGCTTGTCATACGACCGTGGTTCTACAGGGAAAATACAACCGCATTGGTGAAGGAGATGGAACGCTTTTCAACTGAGTATCGAAAGTAAGCCGCGTTGCCTTTGGTCGTGGTTTACATGTACTTCGCTCTGTGATTGGTTGGCAAAACTCGCGCCATTTTGTTAACCAGTGAGAAGTAAAACCAAAACCAATCGTGACTTGCACGCGCATATTTCCCCACGCTTGGCTTAGGCTACATATAACTGCTTTGAATTCTGATTGGCTCAGTGCGCTGTCTGCGTCTGTTATGACTGGTCAGGTAATTGCTTTATGTTTGGTTTCGCGACACTCAATTGAAAGGCGCTCTCTGTACAATCTTGACAACAAATGGAAATTGCTATGGATTGATGAAAATGTTACATTCACAAGTAAAAACAAGAAATAATAATAATAATAATGATAATGATAATACAACATGATAGAAATGCATATAACATCAAATGGAAACTCGGAAAAAAATCCGAGTTCCAGATGTTATATGCATTTCTATCATGTATTTCTTAATTCACTCACTTTGGAGATAATGATAATGATAATGATAACATTTACTTCCTAAAATTAGCGGACGCACTATCATAGTCAAAAATTTTGTTGAAATAAAAATATTAAAAAGAACCTAAAATACTAATTTACAAGGTCACTTTCTAAAATTAGTGGACACACGCTTGGCACGCGTTTAAGCAGCAGTCATCAAAGAAATCCCTTTGTGGAATTTTGTGGAAGGGTGTCCTGGAACCTCTTACGCATGTGTGTACCGACCTTAAAATCTCAAAAGAAAGCAATGTTCTAATCCAAGTAATAATAATAATAATAATAATAATAATAATAATAATAATAATAATAATAATAATAATAATAATAACAACAACAACAATAATAACCACTTTATTATAGTCTCAAATCCTTGTAGCCGAGCACAGATGCTCTACTAATTGAGTAAATCAAATCAACTCGAAATCAAGTAGAATCAAATCCAAACAAATGTTGGTTTTGGGGAGCGAGGAAAATCGGAGTACCCAGAGAAAAACCTCTCGGAGCAGAGTAGAGAACCAACAAACTCAGCCCACTTATGATTGGGAAATGAAATGGTATATGCGTCATGCCATGTGGACCATTTTGGGAAATTAAAGGCCACTGGTTTAAGCATCAATCCTTATTTACAGGGCGTACAGGTGTAGCTCTGAAGTTGATAAAGTTATAAATCTCAAGAAACAGAGGCGAGTGATGAATGACTTAGGAGCAGGATAAATCATGCACGAACTAGCATTCATGGCAATAAACTATTACTGACAGTAGTCTGCAATAAATGCATTCATGAACGAATGTGTCAGCACTGCCTCTAGATAACTATCATAATTATAAAGGTAATAAAATGCACTATTACATGCTTTTGGTAATGTGACATTAAATGTCACATGACCAAAACTATGCAGTAGTGCATTTTATGTCCAAATGAAGGCCGAACTATGTGCCCAAATTGCGAACCAATAAGGATGGACTAATATGATGACCTACAACTCTAAAGAACAAGGGAGGATTTTACCACAAATGCTAGTAATCTCGCAATCTTATTGGCTAATTTGCCGTTGTCGATAAGAGTCTAGACAACGCTGCTCGCGTCAACGTGTCGCGCAATGCCTTTTTTCAGCTCGCGCTCTGAAATTAACATTTTCTTTTACGCTGATATTGTGGTAAAAAACAAATCGAATGTGGTTTAGCGTTGTCTATACTCTTATCGACAACGATATTCGTCATCACAGTGGTCAAAATTTGCTGTGGACTCACTCGGCTGCGCCTCGTGAGTCCACAACATTTTGACCACTGTGATGACGAATATCGTTGTCGATAAGAGTATAGACAACGCTAAACCACATTCGATTTGTTAAATGTCACTGCATACCTTTACATCCTTGCCAAGTTTGACACTGCCCAACTTGAAGTGCGCAGTTGGTCCATCTGGTAAATGACTTACAATGATCCCATCTGATATGATCAGAGAGTTAAGTCGATACTACACTATAGCAAACACATGGCCTATAAGAAATCATGGTTACTTGAAATGAGCCTCAGTTGTGCTGTATCAAAGGATAAAAATGATGTCTTAACCAAAGGTTTACTGATAACTATCTGAAGCCTTCATTAAAGGAGCGGTATCATGGGAATTATCCAGATATTTTGACCAAAAATTTACTAAGTCGATTTTCAGTGACTTTTCCATTCATGAATTGTTTCTGGATTAGAGAGATAAAATCAAGCAAATTTTACAAGAAAAAAATGAGTCATAGTAAGTTATTACCAATTTTATCTAAAATGCAAGGGAAGAACATGAAAACGTCGGCACGACTTTTTCAAGTTGGCACCATTTTCATCTTGGCCATTAGCGTAATCAAAAACATCTAAGGATTATTTCCATGAGCTAAAATAGCCATTTTGAAGGCAATTAAGCCATTATGTCTTGTTTGTCATCGGTAAACATGTTTTTTACTTTCCAGATTTTTACTAACAATCCATGACACTGCCCCTTTAAGATTCCTTTTCCAAAGTTTAACCTCACTTTGCTGATGTGTTCACTTTCAAAACTGCTACTTGTTGAATCTGCAATAATTAAACTAAAGAGCCCAGTGCTCAGTACAGTGTATATTCCTTTACTTGCCTATTTTAGTCTTACATACATGTATTAGAATTTCAAACCAAGAGTCATGAATGTAACAAAACCTACATGTAATATAACATAGCCAGTGTATTAAACTACATGTATACATTATGGAATATTCTACAACAATGTCTCACTTGACACATTTATAAGCAAAAAGATACTTGGCAATTTTCTGTCTTCATTGACCACTACAAGAGTGGTAAATCCTTTCTCCTTTGCTTGAGGAATAATTTTCTTTAAGTCTAACCCTTTACGCACTCGGACTTCTGAGTTAGGAATCACTTTTGAGAGTTCCTCCATGAACTGAACTGTTTTCTAAAAAGACGAAAGCAAAACTGAATCATCAATTACACTGTACATTTTCACACAAATTATGGCATTTTCATGTTTGTCTGTTGAAAGCTGTCAAATGTTCAGCAGTTAGTATTAATTTTGTAAGTTATTAACATTTTTCAGAATTTAAATTAATTAGAAAACAAACAGTCAATATCACGACACACACAACCTCTAACCTGTGCGTTCTAGCTTTCTAGCAAGGAGTTAAGGGAGGTAGTTTAAAACCTTTTATGAGAATTTGACAAGGATATCAAAACATTAATACCTGCCTCCTTCTTACCCTTTGCTACTGCATGTAAAAGAATCACCAACAAGACTTCCAGTCAGCTGCCTAACCCATACCATAAAATGGTTTCTTCAATAGGCTTTGTTTTAAGTATTAAAGATGTTATCCTTTATCAGTCTTACAGCTGAACCTTCTATTAAATTTACTACTCTGTAGGTATATTTCTTAAATCAATTTTTTTAGTAATAATTGTAAATTCATTAATAATTCATACGACTAACGACCAATCTACAGGTAGTATTTGAGTCACACGTATACCTCTCTAAACCCCAATAAAAATCATTAACTTTTATAAAAGTGTCCTGCCCCGCTAATCAGTATGCATTAATTTTCATACAGATCTCTACTGATTAACATTACAAACATGACAAACACAATCTATTGTTTCATTTCACAAGTAACATATTAAAATATTCGCGTCCGACTTTTATGGGCTTTAAATTAGCGAGCCGCAGGTGACCTTTATGGGCTTTGAAGCCCATAAAGGTCAGACACGAATATTTCATGTTACTTGTGAAATGAAACAATAGATTGTGTTTGTCGTGTTTGTAATGCTAATCAGTAGAGATCTGTATGAAAGTTAATGCATACTAATTAGTGGAGCAGGACACTTTTATGAAAGTTAATGATTTTTATTGGGGTTTAGAGAGGTATACATGTGACTCAAATACTACCCGTCGATTGGTCGTTAGTGTTATGAATTATTAATGAATTTTACAATTTGATATGTATTTTATCACGTGAATGGAGATATTACTATTATTATTATTTATTTTAATAATAATAATAATAATAATATTATTAATAATATCACTATCATTATTATTATAAAATTATTATTATTATTATTATTATTTCTGGAACAAAATGTTACTTCTTACCACTTTTGATCTGTCACTTGAGGTGATGAGAACTTTAGGAATAACTTCACATCTGAAGTATGCAGCTAATTCATCAGTTTCTTCATCATTTATTACCTGTTCAAAGTTAATAACAATATTGAAAACTCTACCTTGTTATAACTGTGCACACAGTAAAATCCAGTTGTATATAAAAATGAATTTTAGTTTTGCTTTGATTTTGCTTTACTGTGATATGTGATTGTTTAAACAAATTTGCCTTACTTTCATCACTCCATTTTTAAATCCAATTCTCAATAACTTTCATAATAAGTTTTTGGTGTAATTAAATTTACAATAAAATGTACTGAACAGACACTGAGGTTGAATGCGATAAAGATCAACAGAGATGGAAATCCTTTATTCCATTCAATTAATATAATTATCATTTGTTTAAGACCATAAGTTTCCAAAAGACAATGCATTCATAACTGTAACTGGCCAGAAACCATGCAGCATTATCTTGGACAGGGTCTTCCAAGATTCAGATTTATGAGAAGTACATGTAGTTTACTTTCATTCCCCTCTTTCTTACAATTACTAATTCCAAAGGGAATTTAAAACTGACTTTCAACCTCAAAGGCTATGAGCAGAATACAAGCCTACATACCTCCTCATCTTGTGGTTCTACAATGGTTTCGTCAACAACTCGAGTGTTATCAATGGTTCTAGGAACTTGCTTAGGTGGAGGCTAGCAAGAAAAAAAAAAAGCAAGATCACCATCATTAATGCACCATATTATTATTGAACCTACTTAATTCAGTAACAGCACCATAACCATAAAAAGAACTATCAGTGGTAAGCTAAGATAAATTGCACACTGATTATGTGCTAGACCCATGCCACATAACTCACTCAGATACACAAGCTGATCCTTAAACCAAAATCACATTTCAAAGATTTCAAAGAAGGAGTGAAGTCTGGAACAAATAAAAGAGCTCTTGTCATCAACTGTTTTCCCTTTGGCTTAATTGTTTACCAGTTTAAATCTCATGAAGAATTTTATAAAGCTGTGTTACTTTGTTGACTCACATTATTACCTTACTAAATAAACAGCCTAGAAACCGTGGAGAATCTATTCAGACATGTGGTGAAAGAAATTTTATCAAACAGCAATCATTCCCAGGTTATTCATGTCATGCCAATCATGTGACAAGACATGAGCTGAGTTGAGATTTTAATGGGCCCTTTGCAGCTGGTCAGACACGTGGTACAAAAACGCCATGCTGGAGGGCAACCAACACACTGGGACAAGACAAACAATGAGCTTACATCATTTAAAATGGTAATTAAATCTTTGTTTATCTTGTCCCAGTGCATTGCTTGCCCTCCAGCATGGTATTTTGGATCAAGTGACAGATATTCCGTGCTCCTTAAGATTTTATGCTGATGACACTACAGGGTACTTCTCAAGCCCTTGTCCATCCACCGTGCAAATAAACCTAGAAAACAGCCTTGGTCTTCTTGCCTCCTGGTTTTGCAAGAACTTCCTGACGATTAATCATAGTAGATCTCAGTCCATCGTCTTCAACAAAGCAACTCTACCAATGCCCTTTGCTATCGACAGTAATGAGCTGGACTACATTACACAGATCAAGCTTCTTGGAGTAATCATCGACAACTCTTTCTCTTTTCAAGCATGTATTAAAGAAATCTGCCACAAAGTGAACACAAAAGTTTCAGTCAATTCTTCGTCGCATTCGCAAATTTATACCTTCAGATATTATAATGATTAAACTATACAAAGCCTTTATTTTGCCTCACTTCAAAATATGCAGCACCACTGTTTTTAGGACTAACTAAAGGTCTGTCTGCAAAACTAGAGTCAACCAATGCATGCGTTCTAAGAATTCTTCTTAATCACTCCAAATCGACTGCTTATGAAGAATTACTGAAAATAGCACATATCAAAATCCTGGGACATCGGCGCATGGAACAAGCACTTAACTCGTATATAAAAGTATTCATGGAGTAGTATATCGAGGGTCAGTCAAATACCGGCTCATCACACTTTTGTCACTCGTCCCTTTGGTCCTCGCGACAAAAGTATCCTCGCCAGTATTTGACTGACCCTCGATATACTACACTACCCATCAAATCTCCTTCAACTGGGGTAGTAGAGGGGTGGGGGCTTCTGGCACAGTGCACCTCGGCCAACCAACCTCCCAAAACCGGTTTAAACCGGTTTGAACCGGTTCCCGACACAAAACACCACAAACCATGTCACACCCTATTGAACAAGCGCGTCTGTTGGGTAAGCGTGTCGCATCATATTGAACAAGTGCGACGGTTGGTCAATGATGTCACAGCCTATTGAACAAGTGTCACGTCAGGGTAAGTCAATGGCCCAGCCTATTGAACAAGCACACCCTGTGGGTATGTCTTTGAGAAATTCGAGCCAAAATTTTTCCGGTAATTATATCGCGATCGCAGGAGAACCACAATACGACGAGGCTGCAATCCTTGAATATCTCAACACCGTATTTGGTGAAAGGCCAGTGCCAGCACCAAGAAGGAGAAGACCTGTGCCACCACCACGACAAAAGAGACCCCCTGTTCCTGCTCCACGAAGACAATGAAACAATCAACCAACCTCCAACAATATTCCTACAACGAATGATTTTGCCAATCCAGAAGACGAAGCATTTTTGGACAGAGTTTTCGCCAATCCAGAAGACGAAGCATTTTTGGACAGAGTTTTCGCCAATCCAGAAGACGAAGCATTTTTGGACAGAGTTTTTGCCAATCCAGAAGACGAAGCATTTTTGGACAGAGTTTTCGCCAATCCAGAAGACGAAGCATTTTTGGATAGAGTTTTCGCCAATCCAGAAGACGAAGCATTTTTGGACAGAGTTTTCGCCAAACCAGAAGACGAAGCATTTTTGGACAGAGTTTTCGCCAATCCAGAAGACGAAGCATTTTTGGACAGAGTTTTCGCCAAACCAGAAGACGAAGCATTTTTGGACAGAGTTTTCGCTGAGCTTGCGCCCCACCCTTTCCAATAACCTTCTGGGCTGTAATAAATTTTGGAAAGCCACCGCTCTTCCCATTTCGAAGGAACGTTTGTCATTCATTTGAACATAATGGAAAGGAAAACCCAACAATGTTCAGAATCGAGATTGGCAGGGGATCGCAGATTTTCAAAAATCTCCCACATACGAGGAAAAAGAAGGGAGTGGCATTGCCGGAAAAAGATGGTGAGAAAAACGAAAGATTTCAAACTTGTTTGCCCAAAATGTGGGCTGGTGGAGAAGTTCGACGCAGTGCTCCACCCCCGCAGAGAAGAGAGAGGCTGGCTGCCAGTTGTGATTTCTCAAACCCATATCTGCGAAACTCTGGAAAGACACAACATTTTCAACGCGGTTAACACCTGTGCGTTGCCTGGAGGTCAAGAGTGTGGCACGGCGCGGTGGGAGTTTTTGGGAAACGTTATCCACGAGTTCGCGAACTTTCCCGAACCAAACAAGAGGTTGGTAAATTATGTTTGTTTCTTCCATGACTACTTCGAAGCAGTTCCAGAGGAAGTTTGGCAGCACAAAAAAGAAATTCTTGCGAAGATCTCGCCAGTTTTCTCAAAAATCCAACCAAAGAAAAGACAAAAAGCAAAAGAAAGATTCGACAGGTGGTGGAACGTTGTCAATCCGCAGTGAAATGTTCGGAGTACTTCGCCTGGAGTTTCTCGGGGATTTCCATGCAGTAGTCAGAAGCCTGTCGAGAAACTCCTTTGCATCGAAAGGTTCTCCCCGAAGATGAAACCGGATAGCATCCAGTATTTTTTTGTATTCCACTCGCGCGAAGCTGGCCTTTTCAGTCATATTTCTTCGCAGTTGCGACAATTTTCACAACAGCACCAAAAGCAGTCAGACCGGCAATGACAGCAGGTTGGAGAGTAACCCTCCAGCAATGGCTCCAGTCAAAACAGCTTTTCCAGCAACCACGTTGCAAAGCAAGTTTCTGCGCTGAAACATTCGGAAAAGCTTTTTGTTGCCCCAATGTTTCTTGTGGTAAAAAGTGAAGAGACATTTTAACATATCGATGGTGTCCTTTGGAAGGGCTGGGTCGATGTGGTTGAAGTCAAAGATGTTGACAGGAGGAAGCCAAGGCTTTCTGTTTGGCAACCACATTGTATATTTTCAGAAAAAATTTCAGAAGACTGTGTCGTAAGAAGAGCCTTTTGGTTGTGCAGCGAGCATGGCTGCACGAAGTTTTTCCCGCTTGTGCCACTTTGGTTTGGGTTTTTGCAGGGGCAGACAAGATGACACTTGTCACACCAGTCACACCAGGTGTATGTGCACAGGAAGCTGACTATGTGAGGCATTTATTTAAAAAGAATAAAATTTTCTTGAAATGACTCATAATAAGCTAATCTCACTTGCCCTTTCAAGTCACTGTTTTGACTATTTCTTGTTCTCACAACAACCATGTCGGACAAACGACCAAGGTGAGTGTAATTCAATGTAACAGGAACGACCTGGTTAGTTCTGTTTGCTCTGACATCAAAATTATAATTTTAATGCCCAATTACTAAATAATAACCCACCGGTGTGCTGCCGCCGGTGTGGTGAACGAAAATGTCCGCGAAGGCCAGGGGCCCACCGGCTATTACCTGGATCTGCCCATAAAAAAAGCAATTTGTCACGCTGTCGTTATCCAAATTGAAAGTTCCATACACAAAATGCAACAACTGCATATTGCTTAAACGGTGACCACCCCCATTCAATTTTTTTTCCAACACAACGTTGCCCCCTTGAAAATGAAGAGCCTCGTGAATACCATGCCTGTTCAAATCCAAATCACCATGCATTTTCATTCTACCGTCATCATCAATTTCCAACCCATCCCCATTTTCCCCAACCAACCAGTGACCATTCAAATTCATGTCATCACCAAGTTTTGGTTGAAGAAGGGGAAAGCCCCCAAATTGAGGCGTGTACCCATCAACATTTGGTGGTTATCCACTTTAAACAATATCGTTGAACCGTCTTTGACCTTTTTGTCATTTAAATCAAAGTCATCACCAAGTTTCAAACCATAAAGGGGAAATCTTCTCAGATCGAGTGAAGAATACATTCCCATTCCGCCAATAACCCCCTCAAACAACTTCTGGCTACCATTTTTGACTTCTAGACCATTTAAAGCCAAGTCAGCTTGCAACACCATTTGCCCGTCTTGTGCAAAGAAAATTCGATCAAAAATTGTTGAAGGTACTTTCGACACTGTTCCATTCAAACCATAAATGGCCATGAGGCTGGTTGGGTCGGGAGTTGTGGTTTTTCCATGCAAGTTGAGGTAAAGATATTCCCTTTGGTCCGCTTGTCGCTTTTCAAAGTGCAGCACCGTTTTGACATAACCAGCGATGGAAGGGGTTGGTTGGAATGTTTTTGAGGTTTGCGCACCAAACAACAGGGTATCGGAAGTTCAGCAAGTTCGCAAGCATGTTGTTGTTCACGTTGATGCCCCCTGCCATTTGCAAGTGGAAGAAAGGGGCTTGGTCGACATAAATTTTGTTTGCGGCATCGTTGCACTCTACTGGAGCCCCGATATTTTTAATTTTATGGGTGGCCATCGTCAGATCCCCATACATCGCACTCGAACCATCTCTTTTCACTAGATACTCATCAACATAATGTTTGTTCACCGCATCTGTCGCGGAGACAGGAGGAGCAAGATCGACGACCGCGTTGTTTATCATCAAATCCATTTGCGCAATTGCGTCAAATTTGCAAACCTGTGTCCACATATTTCTTGTTGACAGCATCTCCAGGAAGTGAGCTGGAGTTGACATCTTTCAGGTTGTGAAGCAGGTGCCTGCCCCAGTCCTGATCTTCCCAAGAGGGGTTGGCCCCATTGGTAAGGAGTCACCCCGCAATTTCCAGAATGTCTTTTGGATAGCCGAGATTGTGAATCAAGTTCTTGTTCATGTCGAGATCGCCTGTCATCGCAATGCTGCCGTCTTTTTTGAGGTCGCCCAAGCCAGTCAGCCCTGCAGGCCCTTGCAAGCCTTATGTTCCTGCAGGGCCTTGGGCCTTGCACCCCCCACATCCCTCGAGGCCCTGCAGGACCGTGTGGACCAGTTGGGCCTTGCGCGCCAATTGGTCCTGCAGGGCCGGGATCCCCCTTCTCACAATGTTGCCCTCGCGGACCAGGAGGGCCACAAGGTCCAGGTTTTCCTTCGCCCACTCTTCTGAAAAAGCTTCCTGGAAGTTCGTTCAACCACCTCATTTCTTTTTATATACTCTCGTCTAAATTTTTCTTCACTTCTTTATTTGGTTTGTCATAATACAAAAACGAAAGCTTTTTGTTGGTAGCACGAACCAACAGGTTGGGATCCACCCCCAGATTGGCGGCAATTCATCTGTCTTTGCTTGTGCGGGAGGAGGAAAAGATGCAAAAATGGGTGCAGTTGTCGCGGACACTTTTGGGGGTTTTGAAGTAGATCTCGGAAAGACAAATTACAGCGCAATTGCTGTGACACCCGTTTATGAAATAGTTTATTATATCGTTTTCGTTCTTTTCAACAAGCAAATCGTCGAACATGACAAACTTTTGGTTGTCGGGTAGCAGCTCCTTGAGTGGAACAATGTCGTGGGGACCATGCACTTCGATCATTTCGTATCCAACCTTGGGTCAATTCTTTTGGCAAAATCTTGCATAAGCCCTTGATACTTGTTCTGATGAAGGTTCTTCAAGAAAAGCAGAACCTTGTCGTACACCAGCAGCCAGTACAGCATGTGTAGCAGGGTGTTTGTTTTGCCGGGAACCGTTGGGGCTGTAGATCAACATACGGAAACTGTCTGCGGGCATGGACGGGTGCCCTTGTTCCCAATTCGTTGACACGATTCCTGTGAAATCATAGTTTGAAATTTTCAATCTCCATATATTCCTCCAGGAGAATTTATGTCCCTGCAGAAGAGAAAAGAGTGGGCTGCAGCAGAAGCTGCGCTGGAGAAACAAGAAGACGAGATTTGACAAACTTTCAAAAGGTACAAACTTGCAAAGGCAATGGGGGAAATCGAGGCAGAGCGTATTTTCAAACCAATCACAAAACGGTTGGAACAACCACCACTCCCAAAAGTTCCTATGGCAGGTCCAGACTATGGAATGGAAGAGTTCGATCAAATCAATCCATTCAACTGGCCATATTTTCAGCCGGATACGTCCACATCTGAGCCTTCTGAAATTCAAGACTGGCCAGATTTTCTGTCAGAGGCGCCCACACCTGTGCCCAGCGACGAAGAAGATGATGACGAGCTGCCTCCATCCCCTCCACCAATCGAAGAAGAGACCCTTCCACCTGTGGAGCATCAAACTTGGGATGAACCGGCACCAACAGAATTTCTCGAAACATACAACGAATTGAACGATTTGCAGGCGCTCAGCAGCCTGGCCACGAAGATGGAGAATAGCGGGCAAGAAGAGGTGAAAACAGGAATATACAAAGGGTGGTCTTTCGACCGCATCAAACAGCGCCAAGATGCAATTCGCGCTGCACAAATGCTGCCACCCCCACCACCTGTTCGAGCAACCCAGCTGAGAGCGAGCCAGCCCCAGCGAGGAGAGAAAAGTTTGAAGAAAAGCCCCCCTTCCACCCCAAAACAAAAGCCAATGACACCTTTGGAAGAAGATGTCATGAGTTGCAGACCTGCAATCGAAGGAGATGACGATGAAAATTTATGAAATCTTGAAAGAGTGGATGGAGGGGAGCGGAGCGAGGAAATCACGCCAGGTCAAAAAGTCCCGCCCCAAGGTAGAGAAGTCCCGACCCAAGACAGGAGAGACCTTCAAGAAAATGATCAATGATCTGCATGTGAAACTTGGCTCTTTGAAAGCAGGAAACACTTCACCCAAACTGTGACAAGGTATCGCATGGTTGGTTTCCAAACTCGTTGAACGTGACTTTTTGACTCAAGTTCAAGGCCGGAAAATTTTGCAGGACTATATAAGATGACTTTCCACTTGCTGCTCGACTCTCGACTTGCGCTGCTGGAGCAGGGGTGCCACAACCAAAAAACCCACGATTTTCGGGTGTATTTTAACCCCCCAATCGAGCTTGGTCCGGAGTTGAACTACGAAGCCATCCTCTACGAGTTGATCACAATGACCTATTCCTGGGACAATGTGTTGGCGAAGTACAACAACAACCAGCTGAAATGGAGAAAGAATGGTGAAGCTTGGACAACTTTGATGTTCCCCGGTGGGATGTATGGCTACACCAACATCGCCTCGTATTTGCAAGCACACATGGGGTACGTTGACGATTCTGCCGCGGACAAGAAACATATTTTCAATCTGTATTTCGACTTGACAATATACCGAGTCGGAGTTGCCAAAGACTATGAGCTCGAGCTTTCTGACGGGGAGTTCGCCAGCCTGCTGGGCTTCGACAAGATTTTGACGGGCTCAACAAGTTTCATGGGAGACAGAATCTCAAACATAACAAAGAGTGTGGATTGGGTTTTTATCCATTGTGACTTGATATCGAGGAAGGTGAACGATGTGGCAAAGGATGTTTTGTTCAGCGTTTCCACTGTGGGCCTGCCGGTGAGTTATCCCTTCATGAAGGAGCCTTGGCGCTTGAAATTCCACCCCCTCAGCGGAAGCTGGATCAACTTTATTGGAATACGCATCACAGATGGGAGAAACAACATTCTGGATCTCAACGCGGCAGACGTGGCTTTGGCTCTTGTGATTTGAGAGGCTCTCGATGGGGTTTGAAATTTCTGCTTGATGTATATATTGTGCCTCAATGAACAACCCGACTGAATGGATGAAAATCTTCGACCTGCGAGCCTGGTGGTATTGCTACATGCACAAAGGGTCGGGCGTAATTCACGACGAGCTCATGGTGTTCTTTTCAAAAGATCGAGATGTTGTGCACAACTGGTACAATACTTACTTCAACGTCGAATATCGCTTCGAAGCTCTTGCCGATGGGGCCAACAATGCGAACAACACAGAGACGGCCCCAGTCAATGGTTCTTTTTCATTGATCAAACAAATGAAGGTGAGTTCTGAGGGAAGGAAGCTTTACGAGGTGAACGATGTCCACAAGGTGGTATTCATCAAAATGCTGTTGGAGTATTCCAACAACTATGCAAGGAGCGTGGCAAAGGATGAGTTTTGGTACTTCGATACCGATGACACGACTGTGATGAACCCCGCCACCCCCGCCACCAACAAAGGCATCGAAGCACGGCACAAACTTTCGCGGGGGGCTGGAACGGTGAAAACTGTGATCCTTTTAAGCACTATTCATTCTTCAAAGAACTGTGGAACAGGCTTCTGCCTCCGTTGAAGCTTCGAAATTGTGTTGCAGGACGATGCTGAGATGATTTTCCAGAGTGACAACACTGGACAAAGAATTGTTGTTGAAAAGTTCAAATTGTGGACCCCAAAGTTGGTGCTGTCTCCAAAAGGGCAACGGCTGTTCAATGAACAGTTTCTGAAACCAATGAAATGGACCATCTTGAAGGAAACTTTGACGCCCAGCTCTGCCCGAAGAGACGCGCGGGGTCCATATCAGCTTTCCTCCGGTGTCAAGAACAAAAATAATTAAGCTAGTTTCTTTACCCTTAATTATTCTTGTTAATATGTCACTCTGTTACACTATTTATTGCTCATTTTCATTTTATTCTTTACTGTACAACTGACGATGGATGATGTCTCATCCGAAACATGTTTTCATTAAAAAATGAACTTCAAAAATATCGTGTGGTTCATTAAAGTGATTTCTTACTTCATGCTGCTACGAAGCCTTGGAAACTATTTATTATTTTAATTAATCAACTACTTTATTTTAATTAGTTTTATTTCTTATCTCTTACTTATTATTTGTATATGTAAATTATCTCATTGTAATTTTTTTGTACCACATTTGCATTTAAATGAGTCTTAGCTCATATGCGATATGTGTTTAAATAAAATTAGTTATTTACTTACATGTACTTACAGTGTACCAGCTGCGAAGGGCCCATCACACACTAATGACCATACTAATATATACAAGCTTACATTGACTATGATCAGGTGTTCAAGATTTCAACTTATTTGTTTGCTTTGTACAACACTGGTATTTATTAAATATGTGACTGATCATCGCAGTTATGAACACTACTTAAGCAGGAGTGTAAATGAAGGCTTGTACGGGAATTGAACCCACGACCTCTGCAATACCGGTGCAGCGCTCTACCGACTGAGCTAACAAGCCATCTGGGAGCTGGCCGCTTGGTTGGTTCGTAATATACAGTGCAGGCCAGAATTAAGCGAACTACGCATACGCGTTTTATAGGCAGCAAAAATGCGTATGCACGTCTTTTTAGACTCATCTATATGTGCGCGTATTTGTCATTGTTATTCATCGTCGTAATTTCTCTTTGTGTGGTATTGTCAAATAAAACAAAAGAATTCACCAGGTTGCCGACAAACACAAAATTTGCATTTTGTGAAACCAGCCAGTGACAGCTATCATATTTCGAATCTTATCCGCTTCGTAAATATTGGCTCCTAACCGGTATTGAATATTCCGCGCATGTAGAGGAAAACATAAAGATAATTAATCGAAAACAATTCGTTCGAAAAAAGGAACCTCTCTGTTTCTAACTTGAATAGCAGTTGAAACCTCCTAGTATCTCAGTCGTCACAAGATTTCATGTCGAAAGCTATCGTATTTCAGAACACCGTCGCTCATTTCGCAGATGGTGCAGATAAGAAGTCATGAATCTTTGACACCTAGTTAACGAGAAGGAATTTAAAAAAGATAGACAGTCAAAGACTTCATGTGGCTACTGCTTTAGAATCTTCCCATACACGTGCGAAACGTAGGTCAGTTGTTGAGGAAGCAAATCACCAGCCTTTACTCTTTACACTGTAGTCCCGTTGTAATTATGATATACCGGTATCTGGTTCTATTTGGGCTACAAAGACGCTTAAAACGGGAAAATACTCCATGTTTGATAGGAAAAGTTATGATCCAAATTATCACGACACGCTAACTGTGGCAATGATATTTATTTGCGAGTGAAAACTGCGTGAGTTGAAACAGGAGCCGGCAAGCGTTGTGTCTCATTCTTTTGTGTTAAGTTTAGCACCCTGGCTGGCCGCTGTAGTCACGTTCACGTTGTTGAGCCAAGTATGAAAATATGATATCTCCGGTTCTATTTGGGCTACAATAACGCTTAAAACGAGAAAATACTCTATCTTTGATAGCAAAAGTTATGATCCAAATTATTACGACGCGCTAACTGTGGCAATGATATTTATTTGCGAGTGAAAACTGCGCGAGTTGAAACGAGAGCCGACAAGCGTTATGACACATTCTTTTGTTTAGTTTAGCATCCCGGCTGGCCGTTGAGACAATATCTCCGGTTCTATTTGGGCTACACTCTACCTTGAAGGCAAAATTTATTATCTGAATTATCACAACGCACCAAGTATGGCAAGAATATCTTTTGCGACTGAAAACTGTGTGCCGTTGAAAGAAGAAACGCTTTAACGTACGAGACAAACATTAAGTTAAATACCGTCGCCCGCACGGTGAAAATGCAGAGGTCTTGAGGAACTCGGACCTCCTAGCTCACTGTTTTATCCTCAGAAATCATCATTGCGGCAAGGAATAAATAAGAAAAGCGTCTACAAATATAAACAAACAAGTTAAATCTCTTCAAGATCTACGCAGTGCTCGTTTCGCAAAATACAGATCTTTAAATTTAGAAACTCTACACTTCCGGTGTTTTATTCCTCTCTTAGCTTGTCACACACAGAAATCGGACTGTTGTAGTGCTTGATATCTTAAATTCTACGGATTTTTTTATTTCTTTGTTTCGTTTCGTTTCGTTTCATTTCGCAAAATACAGTAAGCTTGCTGTAATTTAAGATATTTCAAAGTTTCTTCTTTTATGCGCTGAACAATGCGACATGGAGTTGTTCTTGCCCTGAGCCGGTTCTACGATGAAGTCGGCAAGTGCAGTCATACTTTGTCCTTCTGAAAAGCTTTTCTCCGGCTATTCAAAAGAACAATGAAATAGCAACAATAGGAAAACAATGAGCTAGCTCATACATACTAATGCGTCTGACTAGACGCGCATCTGCAGATTTTTAGACGCGTATACGCATCCGCAGCAGACGGGTTTTAAGCGTATGTTTTGGTTCGCTTAATTCTGGCCTGCACTGTACCCATGAGTGGTGAATATGTGAGAATGAATATATGAAAATCATATATTCATTCATTCATTATTATTATTTTCATATATTCATTCTCATACTGGTATTTATCTCAGAATAACCACATGCAAACGGGTAAGAAATCTTAAGGGAAAAAAAAGCCTAAAAACTGACAATGTAATATTCTTATTTCATTGTAATTTTTTATATCACATTTTTTTACATCACAGTTGCCGAACGGTTAGCTCAGTGGTAGAGCAACGGACCAGTGTGCGGGAGGTCGCGGGTTCAAACCCCGCCCGGAATAGAATAGAATAGAAACTTTATTAAAGTGTCAAAACCGTCTAGCCAGGGAACAAATCCCTTACTAATTTGGGGACACCAGGACCAACACTCAGGGTCTTAAAATAATTGAGGAGAAAGTGCTGCCTTTGTAAAGACATCTGCAAATGGTTAGACTTTCTAGTCTTCTCGGATAAGGACGATAAACCGTGGGCCCCGTCTCACAACTCTTCATAATTGATTCTGTGGGACGTAAAAGAACCCACGCACTGTTCGAAAAGAGTATGGGACGTAGTTCCCGATGTGGAGGTCTATCTATCATCTGATGGTTAAATGCTCGGAGATACTAGCTGCACAAGCTACTCTAAAATCCGAGGGTAAATAAAGTAATGTATGTGTATGCAGGGTGTATCCATGTGTGTTGATCATGAGGAGCTTGACGTGTTCATCTTTTTACAAGTTGTAACTGAACCTACCTCATCTTGTCCCTGAGATTCTTCTCGTTTTCTTTTGCGTTTCCTTTCTCTCTTCTCTTTGGCCTTTCTCAGTTTTTCTTTGTGGTAAAGAGCGCAGCGTCTGATCTTGTTTCTAATTTGAGAAAACTCCACACTCTTCGCGTCCACGTCCGCCATCTTTGTCGGATTTTAGTTGAACTGTGTAACCTCGTCTCCTGTTTAGTTGCGCGCTGCGTCACAAAAGCGTTGTGTGATTGCGTGACGAGGGAAACCTATTTTTTCAGTCCTCCTCGTCCTCCACGGGTGGCCCTCATTAGAGAGCTTTAGCAACGACGACGGCGACGGCGACGGCAACGAAAACGTCACTTCGAAATAGAACTGCCCGTTTTTGTAACGCTTTCGCTATTATTCCAATTTGTTTAACTTGGAAAGGACTGGCGAACTATTCAGGGACTAAATTGTTATGAACGCCATTAAAGTAAGGAAAAAGAAAAAAAACTTTACAGTCACACGCTCCCGTTCTCGCCAAAACCTAAAATTTGGTCATTTCACGTTGTTGTTTTGCAGAGGACAGGAAAGAAATGTACCAAAATGTAAAACGCACGTGGAGAGCCATTGTTTTTGCTCATTAAGCCTATTGTTTTGTGGCGTTCCCGTTGCCGTTGCCGTCGTCGTTGCTAAAGCTCCCTATTTTCTTTGTTGCACGCGGAAAAGGAGACGTCTGCACGCAGGCTATGAACCAGAGCGAGCCAAATGCGAGCGCGCACGAAAATCACCCCACGCGAGAAAAGGCGACACGCGGGGGGGCTTTTGACCCTTCACGGCCGACTGATTTTGTATCACGTTCCAAATCAATGGAATTCCTTCTCTCATTGAGCTGTCATTGCTCTTGTCATCGGTAAACTGCAGGGGATATTTACTACAAGTAAATAAAACCCAGACACTAAAGTTTTTTCGCGGCTGTTTCGCGCGAATTGATGAACGTCTGAAACGCTGAAAAAATCAGTTGCAAGGCCTTTAAAAAAGCCAAGTTGCAGTGACTTTTTTCGTGTTTGTAGCTGTAACTTCAATACTTATTACGGTGATTTTAAACGAAGAGTTTCTACAGAGAATCTCTTTGACATCCCTAAACGAACGGGTGTTGAGAAAAGTCGCTTGGCCTGTTGTGCGAACTTTGAATTACATGTGAGCAATCAAGTTCTCTTTCTTCCCGTGTCTGTGCAAAATGCGGCACCAAAATAAGAAATGCTATAGGATTTTTTCGATTTCTTAGGGGAAGTCTTCTCTTCCAGCCCCTGAAAAGTGTTTTAGACGTTGAACATTCGCCGATTGCGATCGAGCGTTTTAAACGAATGGTACGGTCTCCTGCAAGTGAAGGTGTTGCTTCGTCGTCAAACGATGGTGTAAGGACTGGCAGAATGCGCAGATCAATTGTTTATGGTCCTTCTGAGGAAGAAAAATCACTAGTACTCGCGGAAACGGATCAACTAAAGTTGTAATCCCAACAAAGGATGCCACGATTTCCCTACGATCTGCCCCAGACGAGCTTGCAGAAAAAATCGTGAAAAACATCTGCAATCGCAACTGGAAACCAGTCGCCAATGCGATGTTTACACATACGGAGCTCAGGAATGAATTGATGTCTCGGTTCTCTCCAAAAATTTATCGCGTGAAATGTCCGATTATTGCCACAGTGAAAACATGCTCAAGTACAGTACTCAGTGTGAGTTGTCCGCGTTGGTAATAGAACTTTAGAATCTAATAGAACTTTCGTGCACGCGAAGTTTAAGTATTTTGCCCGTTGTGGTACTCCTGTATTATTGGAGCTGCAAACGTTGACGATGACATCGAGGAAAGTATAAATCCCATGGCTTTAGCGACTGCTTCAATTGCACGCCATCGAAACAGCCGTATGTCTGCATTCGCAAAGCGAATTTCCACCATTTTGGTTCATACTGGAGCACAAGCAGATGGCTTCTCGCGATTGAATAGGCTTGGCATTCGCACTTCAGAAATGATTATTACAACAGAAATGATAATGTCGAGTGTTGATGGTGGCTGGCGCGTTTTTGACAGATGTTGACAGATTGCCATGGAAGAGCCAATCAGAGTTTTGCGTTGTGAGAGCAACGCATTAGTTCAAAAGCTTGGGCTTTTGTAGTCCCTCATTTTTTCTCTCTCCCCCGCAGCGAGTCGCCTTTTCTCGCGTGGGGTGATTTTCACGCGCGCTCCGGTTTCGCTCGCTCTACTATTCCTGAGGAAAAATGGGGACTACTCGTGGATTTGATGTAACCACGCCTCTGGGTTGTTCAAATCGCATATATCACAGTATGCTGTAAAAAAAAATTTGCTTCACTGTCCATCTTTCCTTCTCCTTAACCGGTGTTGAAGTTATACAAATTAGAGTTGTTTTAAAAAACGATAAATTCAACGGCAATGGAAGCCATCAAGTTAAACAACGGAAAAACTATCCCATCTGTAGGCCTCGGAACTTGGAAGAGTCGACCTGGACAAGTCGGCGAAGCCGTGGAAGTAGCAATCAAGGCGGGATACAGGCATATCGACTGTGCGGCGATTTATGACAACGAAAAGGAAATAGGAGACGCACTCAAGTCATGCCTTGGAACAACGGTAAAGTTTAAACTTCAATTTGGTATCCTGGTCCTGGTTTAGGGCCTGTTTACGTGGAGGGAGGGTGCCCCGGCTGTCTGAGCTACCCTGGGCCTCAGGGAGAGCCAATCTTTAGAAAACGCATTGAAGTGTTTACATGCTAGACAGGGTAGCCAGCCTTCCCGGGGCACCCTGTCTACTTGCCTGAGGCAACCTTCTAGGCGGGCTAGCTGTTTGCTGTTTGCCATGTAAACGGCTTGTGCCGGACTACCCCGGTTAGCGGAGGTAAAAAGATCGCAAAAGCAACGTTATGTACAGGGGCGGATCCAGGAATTTTCGATTGGGGGCTCCATCCTGCCCCCCCCCATCTGCCGTTACAAAAGGGAGTTTTAGAAATGAGGACGGGAACGTCAATGAGAACGTCACAAAACAATAGGTTTTAATGAGCAAAACCAATCGCTCTGCACGTGCGTTTTACATTTTTCTTCAGGCCGTCCTCTGCAAAACAGCAACATAAATTAACCAAAAATTAGGTTTTGGCGAGAACGCGAGCACATTTTATAATCAACTTTACTTTAACGCCATTCATAGAAATTTAGTTCCTGGATAGTTCACCGATATTTTACAAGTTGAACAAATTGGAATAATCGCACAAGTGTTACTATAATGAGAAGATATATTTTGAAATGAAATTTTCGTTGTCGTCACCGTCCTTGTTTCTTAATCAATTTAAGGAGACGATCATGTGTTTAACACTGGTTGGACAAAATTGCTTTGTGAGCAGAGGTGAGTGACCATCAGAGGGTACCACCAAAAATAGCATTTCATTGTGGAAATATGCCTGGAATTTAGATTAGTGGCAAAATACAATGGCTTTCCATCAAAAAACAAGTCAACCAGTTGAGTAATAATAGGCGATCCTATCGATGCGAGAATTTCAGCGTCAAGCAAGTCATAGTAGAAAAAAATTCAGCTTAGAAAGTGGGGTCCGGACCCCGACCCTCCCCCTGGATCTGCCACTGATATACCAGGGCAGATTTTAACTTAAACTGCCTTTGGTGACTACTCAATTAGCAGAGTGCAAAAGAACAACCCAAGTACACACTGAAAAGTGGCCACTAGCGAAACGAGCGATAAAAAATAATATTACCATCAAAAAGTTTCTTCTGTCCGCCATCTTGTTTGTTGTGCTTCGTGGCCACTCAAAAGATAGCCCACTGACTATCTCGCTTAGGTAAGTTGCATGTAAAGGCAGGCTATGTTTTAACCCTCCTAGTTGGGTAACCCGGTTAGCCAGGGCACCCTCTCTCCATGTATCGCCGGTGTTGTCATTGTACTAAATTGCCAACTTTAACATAATCATCCTTATTCAAAAGAGTATTGAGTAACACGGACCGACTTTTGGAGAAACAGGTCGAGTCGGGTCGAGTAAGATCGACAACCCAACTTGATGCGATAGGACTGAGTCGATCTGCCAACATTTTCTTCCCTCCCTGTTCGCCGTTGTTGTTGTATTATTTTTTCTAAGTTTCTCACAAACCAACTTCCCATAAGACGGACTGACTTTTGGAGAGATGGATTGAGTCAGGTCAAGGCAGATAGACGACCCAACTCTATTCCATCAGACTGAGTGGATCCAACAACATTTTCTACCCTCCCTGTTCACCATTCTTGTTGAATATTTCCAAGTTTCTCACAAACTGACTTCCCATAAGATGGACCAACTTTTGGAGCCGAGATGGGTTGAGTCAGGTTAGTTGTTCCCTTTAAATTTTCACAGTTCTTCCTTTATTTTCTAAGTGTCTTGCAACCCAACTTCTGGTGAGACGGATTGACGATCGTAAGGACGGGTCGAGTTTCAAGACCTTACTCGGATCGTGCACAAACAGTCATTTTCATGTGCGTGCATTAAGAACAAGAAAGGTCACGTGTGTGCATTAAGAAAAAGGAAGGTGCTTATCATGATTTCGTCTTTGGTGACTTCCAATGAGTCCGGTTGGACACAATCCAACTCAGATTGGGTGTATTGGACAACCCTCCTACCTACCCACCTCACTGCACCTACCTACCTACAGTGTACATATCCATTAACTAAGCAGGGTTCAACCTCATCTTACAGGTTAACAGGGAAGATCTGTTTATTACTTCCAAACTTTGGAACACTAAGCACAACCCTAACGATGTCCGTCCAGCAGTGATGCAGTCTCTTGAGGATTTAGGCCTGGATTACCTGGATTTGTATCTCATTCACTGGCCATTGTCATTCAAAGATGGCAATGAACCTTTCCCTAAAGATGAAAGAGGCAATATGATTTATGCTTCCCACCATTCATGTGACACTTGGGAAGCTATGGAAAAGCTTGTTGATGAGGGTCTGGTTAGAGCAATTGGTAAAAAATATTTATTAATGGTCATATTTAGCTATTCTTCATTGTGGTATAGAATGTTTTGGTAATGTCAGCTTTTAAATTTTTCAGTTCTAAAAGTTTATCACTTGGATGCCTTTGTATTTGTAAAGTTGCCACTCTACCCACCCTGGAGCAGATTTATAAAAGTTGTTTCACTCAAAGTAAAATGAGTAAATGAAATAGAATATTATTTTTATCAAGAAGCTGTTGGTTGCATGGACAGTCTAGTTATTGATCTCAGAGGAATACGTAATTTGAATTTGTTGATTATGGTCATGCCTTTGCACTGTAGGTCTTAGTGATAACAAATATCAAGATTAAACCTTTCAGCATGCAAACAATAATCAACAGAGTTTGAAAGGCCCCCTTCCTCTAATCTATGTTGTTTTCGCCACCTAAAACATTTCCATAGCAATGACAGCTTCCCAAATTCAACATTGAATAGGGGATGTGGGAATGTTGAGGCACACAAACTGGAGAATGATTTTCAGACTCCAAGCGACCGTGTTTTTCAAGTAGTTTTATCCAAGATTGCCAGTCACTGAATAATAATAATAATAATAATAATAATAATAATAATAATATATAATGTTTTTTAAGCCTGTATCCATAATTGGATCCTCCTTTGTCATCCGCTAAGTTGACTTCGGTCGTGTATCAGTAATTGATCCTTAGTTGGGTTTCAAATGGAGTTATAGGCTTCCCCTACCTTGTCACCTTGAAAGCAAAATTTCCTGGGATACCATGTCTTCGATCACGTAAATCACGTTTGATTGCCGTGTTGCCAGCATGGTTATCCTGATGGTGTAGTGGTCATCACACCCGACTAGTATACAAGGGGACGTGGGTTCAAATCCCGCTCAGGGCAAATTTTCTTTCAAACATTTATTCAATTAAAATATGATTATTTGGGGTATACAGGGTTAAGGTTTCCTTCACATACAGATTATATATATATAATCGGTCGTGTATCAGTAATTGATCCTTAGTTGGGTTTCAAATGGAGTTATAGGCTTCCCCTGCCTTGTCACCTAAGAAAGTAAAATTTCCCGGGATGCCACGTCTTCGATCACGTAAATCACATCTCTGATTACCGTGTTGCCAGCATGGTTGTCCTGATAGTGTAGTGGCCATCACACCCGACTAGTATACGGGGGGACGTGGGTTCAAATCCCGCTCAGGGCAAATTTTCTTTCAAACATTTATTCAATGTATATATATATATATATATATATATATATATATATATATATATATATATATATATATATATATATATAGATAGATAGATAGATAGATAGATAGATAGATAGATAGATAGATAGATAGATAGGATAGATAGATAGATAGATAGATAGATGGTGGTGTTCATTTGTGTTTGATATATATGTATATGTATATGTATATGTATGTATATATAATATATATATAGGATTATACATAAGTCTCAATGCTCTCACAGAGTAATCCTGAAGAGGCTACATCTTTATTAATTTTACAATGTCTCTATGGAGAAGTTCCACTTGAGAAAGATTCAGATGGCATTTGTTTAAGCTTGGAGAGAATACTAGCTATTTTATCCTGTTAACCCCTGATATCAACATGAATTTTCTGTTCACTGCTCTTCCAACATTACCTACATTGTTCTTGTTGGGGGAAGTTGTTTAACAATCACCGTGCTTTAAGAAAAATTTTTGGGAGCCCAAAACTCTGAACCTGTGAAATTCAAGTAGTATTTTCTGTGCTGTCTGTCTGTCTGTCTGTCTGTCTGCTGTTTGTCTGTGTTATGGTTTAAAGGGTTATTGTAAGTAACTTTCCCTCAAATGGATCAGGACAGCAAACAACTTAGTGATCACTACAATTTGTCATGTGAAGATAATCAAATAAAAATATAATTTATTTCTCAAATTCTACTAGCCCATGGACTTGTGAACCTGTGGTTTTTACTAGCCTGAGTCCAATTTTTTACTAGCCTCAGGCTACCAGGCTATTGGAGATGTTGAATCCTGTGTTAGGGCTTAAGGGGTTATTGTAACTGTGACCTTCCCTCCAACAGATTGGAAGAGCAAACAACTGAATGTTCACTAAAATTTGGAAATCTTTTTCTTAGGTTTGTCAAATTTTAACAGTCAGCAAGTAGATGAAATAACAGCTAAGGCTAGAATAAAGCCTGCAGTTCTTCAGATTGAGTGTCATCCATATCTGAACCAAGCTGAGCTTATAGAGCATTGTAAGAAGAGCAATGTCGTAGGTGAGATAATCCATAGTTATAGGTGTGAGGTTGATTTCACTTGATCACTCTTTCCATTCCTGTTAAACATTTTGTACGTCCACTGACCAGTGCAAAATACTTGGCATATATTCTGCATTTAAAATTCTAACCATCAAATGTGTATGCTTTACAAGCAAAATGCAGCCAAATGAAAAAGCAAATTTTATTAAGATATTACAAAAGATATACAGAAGAGGATAAATTTGTTTTGAAGGGGACTGCTGCTACACTTAAATTTAAAATGTAATGTGTCACATTTCCTTTTTGGAGCTTTGAATAACGTTTCCTAAGAAAGGAATTAAAACTACATTTGAAATGCGATTTCTGTTTAGCCTTAGAATTTTTGGTAATTCCTAGGAATTCCACGTTTTTCCCAATTGGATCAATAAACATCCCCAAACATTCTAAGAAATTCCAAGCCTTTGGTTTTATCCTAATTTGCATGACATCCAAGTTTTTTGGGGGGTAGTTTATAATTTATTTTCTAAGTTCAGTTCACTTTGATTTTATGTTTTAAATGGAGGGGGAAGGGGGTGTGTTTGGGTAACCTGTGGAATGCCATTTTTTGAGGAAAGGTACTTGTGGGTAATTGGTTTTTAAGGTGAATCCTCACAATTGCATTTAACATGCGTTCATGTGCGCCCACATTAGAAACATGACGTATTTGCCTTGACAATAAGCTTTGTCAGCCAATTAATGTACAGTTGTCCCTTTGTAACTGTGTTGCAAAGAAACGAGCATTATGACCTATGCTTTTTATTGTATAATTTTGGTGTACAAATCATGTTTAAGTTAAAAAATTGTAAAAAAAAGAATTGTTCGAAGGAAAAAAGCTACTGCAAAATGTAATAATGTGAACCGATGAAATAACGTGTGATTAGTACCAGTACAGGCATAAATGGGGGTAAGTTTGGCCCATCATATCTCTTGTGTGAGTATGGTGACCTATCTTTTTAATTGTATTTTTTTGAAACAGTGCTTGGTAGGGAATATTCAGGAAAAGTTTCAAAACAAAATGTTCAACGACTTTTATTTCTGAGGAAACACCTTAATTTGTCCTCAGAATGTAAAAACTGTGGTGACATATCTTCTTCAATCAGAAAAAATGATATTTTCTCCATACTCCATTTTCCTCAGTCACAGCATACAGCCCTCTTGGATCACCGGATCGTCCCTGGGCAAAGCCTGGTGAGCCGTCTTTGTTGGAAGATCCCAAAATATTGGAAATCTGTAAAAAGTATGGCAAGTCCCCTGCACAGGTCTGCATCCGTTTCCAAGTACAAAGGGGTGTGTCCGCCATACCCAAGAGTGCGACACCTGCTCGTATTCAAAGTAACATTGATGTACGTGTATTTTACACATTTAACACTTAATACACTGGCAAGTACTTAAACCCAGAACACCAGAATACTTAAACCCGGAATGCTGGAATATTAAAACCCCAAAACGGTGTGGAATTGCATGGAATGAAGAATTATATGGATGATAACACATTGCTCCTCTGCCTGATTGAAAGTGCGTTTCAATGTGGTTCAATTTAGTGACCTTTATACCCTCCTGATCTTGAGCAATTAAAATTTTAAAACAACCGCTGAAGAAACATATCAACAAAACAGGAGTTTTAAATGTTATGGTAATTTGTTTATTTGGTCCAATATTCAAAACAGGAGTTAATCATGTACTCTAAATACTAATCAATTTATTGTTTAAATGTCAAAAATGAACTATGCAAAAGCATCACTATAACAATATCACAACCACGAGAACATACTTTACGTTCTCATTTTAGTGCACCCTTCAATAATATGCGAGTTATGTCAATGGTTTTGTTCTTCACTGCTGTTCTGTAGCGGAACGATTCAAGGCCAGGGATGACATCACGTTTTGTCATTCGCAGAATTTGATGCAGTTTTTTGGTTTCCATTTCAACAGTCCATCAACTGTTTCTGTGAATACCCTCAGTGACAGTACTAAGATGGAATTTTATATTAGATACATGTCGCAGTAACAACTTAAGCTTGCAACGGCCTTTTTGAACGATGGATGGCAACTAGAAGTAAGGCGCTTTCCCTTTTTAGGTGTCTTTACTTTATCTGATACAATTTGTTTTAAAGTTTGGGGAAAACCACTGCCCTGGTATGTAAAAAAAAGCACTTCCGGTTGCCATTCATTGCTTTCTTCTGACCATGTAAACACAACAGCCAACGACGAAACCGGTGCCTTTGTACCAGGCCAGGTACAGTGAACCAGTATTTGTGTATATAACAGCAAATAATTTCTATTATTCGGTTGATTTATTTCTCCTCCAAACTTTAGCATCAATAACAATAAGTTCAGTTTCAATAAAAAGGCAGACATTTTTGTAATGTCCCATGTGTTAGGCCACGATGAAATAATATAAACTGAATAACGAAAAACAATAAAAAAAATAATCAGCTTTAATTTTCATGCAATTACACATCGTTCTGGGTTTTAGTATTCTGGCGTTCTGGGTTTAAGTATTCCGGCGTTCCACCGTTCCGGGCTTAAGTACTTGCCTAATACACTTCCTCTGTAATTTGAAGCCCTAAATTTGCAAAATTGCATGTCACGCAACTTTAGTCTAAAAAAATTATTGAACCAACTGAAGTGCTGCATGAATGATTTCTTTTGAAAGCTAAAACAATTGAAAACAAATCAACCATGAATCTGATCTTTTTGTTTCTGTTTCTTGAGCTTTTGGAAAAAATCATTGTCAGTGGTAATTCATTGAATTCTAGCCCTTGGACCACAAATAAATGCAGACCTACATAATTATACGTGTACTCAAGTCTGGATTCAAAGGCCAAATTGTCACTTTTTTGCACCAAACCATTCAGTTCTTATTGAGCTATGAAGCCTATGATGTTCGTTGTTTTAAATATACAGGTTTTTGATTTTGAGCTGTCAGCTGAAGACATGCAGGTGATCGAATCATTCAACATTCACTACCGTGTGGGTGTTCCTGAGATAGAGGTGAGTCCTGTGCTTTCTGACAACTGGATCTAGCACAAAGTGGCGGCTCCCGCGGGAAATACATTATTTTGCATATGAAAAGATCCATGTTTAAGCCTCGTGTGCATGCTAGTTCCAGCTCATTATGGAGAATGTGAATAAGGTCTATTTAAACATAACGTGGTTATCTGGCATAAGGCAGACATTATTTTGCAAGTACAGTAGAAGAGTTGTACTTGAAAATACCGAGAAACAACTCTAACTGTTGAACTGTTAAATGAGCTGCTTGTCTTAAATCTTAATTTAAAATTAAACCAAAATGTTAATCGATGCAAAGATAGTGACCCACAAATCATTTTATCCTGTTTTTCAGGTTGATGGAAAGAAGGTCCCAAGAGATGTGGGTCATCCTCATTATCCATTCAATATTCCATATTAATTGGTCTGTTACAACAGTTTATATTTATTTTGTACCTAGTTGTTTTTGTTTTCTTCTCATCTATTCAGTTTTTTTTTCTGGTGGGAGGGTGAAGAAACGATTCTGAGAGAAGCTGAAAATCGGCAGTTCAAATCTAGCAGTCTTCTTCAGGCAGTCTTCTCTACGTTTCTGTTCCTGGCTGACATGCTATGGCTATATGTGCCTTAAGTTTCTCACCCTTCCTTCTCGTTGCTATCTCAGGCTCGAACTGGCATTCAGGACACGTAAGTTAAAGAGTTGCTATTTCTGTTCAACAAACCATGCAATAAACTATTACTGTTAACTTACAGTGGTCTGCAAATAAATGCATGAACGAATGTGTCAGCACTGCCTCTAGATAAATGTTATAATTATAAACAAGGTAATAAAATGCACTGTTGCATGGTTTTGGTAAAAGGCGCATTCATGTCCAAATGAAGGTTGAACTATGTGCCTAAATTCTGCACCAATAATCAATGGATTATATGATGACCTACTAACTTAAATACTTAAAATATACATAAATAGTGATACTCTTAAAACAGTATACACTATACTAGGAGTTATAAAAAAAGTAATAATATTATTATGGATAAATTAAACGAGAAAATTATTTACATGTCAAATCTTAAAATAGAAAATATGGGAGGAATGTCACTGCATACCTTTACATCCTTGCAAGTTTGACACTGCTCAACTTGAAGTGTGCAGTCAGTCCACACTCCATCTGGTAAATGACTTACAATGATCCCATCTGGCAGGGTATGATCAAAGGGTTAAGTAGGTACAATTCAAAACTAAGAACTCTCAATACTGCCTCAGAAACTGGGACTTCGAAATACCCTGTTTTAACACTACAGGTTATGGAAAACACACAATAAGATATCAGGGTCTATATATCTGGTCCAAACTCAGTAAAGAATTAAGGACGTCACCAACCCTCATGATATTTAAGACCAGAATAAGAAAACTTGACCTCTCAGACCTCATTGACAACAATAGCAGTTGCTGCAAACTATGTAAATCGTGAACAGAATCATTTTATATTATTTCATAGTATCTATATTTTTTATTCATTTATTCTTGTATACTAGTTAATAGGTATTGACTTAAGTTAGGTGTCCCCAATCAGCTAATTTTTAGCTAAATACATTGACACGTTAATAAAGTTTTCATTCATTCATTCATGCTGGAAACAACAGTACGTGATCAGTAGTGAATGACTAAAAAGTGGCATGATCTTCAGCACCTGCTGACTTAATTTAGCGGGGCTTAAACGGCGACTCGCCTTTGACGCCATCTTGAGTAGGCACATCGAACGCCTTTGTGAGGTGAACCTTGTAAATGTTACCTCCGATAGGTTTCATCTTTTTGAGTTCCTACATTAGCATGGTCTCCATGCATATAATGGTGGAACATGTAATTTCCTACCAAGGACACTTACAAAGGCCTACTGTAGTTCACTAGATGTTTTATTTTCCTTACCTTCGTTTCAAGGTAGTTTCAAAATTTGTTAACAACAGAGGGTTATTTACAAAAGGTAGCTGGATTATGAAGCCATAAAATTTCGGTTAAAAGCCATTTCCTTAGTGAAATTTGTATAGCTTTTGAGAATTGTTCTGATAGTGAACTGTTATAGTCAGTTGAGTGTACTTTACACTGGGTATGCTTAAGCATAGATGGGAAATAAATGGAATGTTGTTCAAGGGTTATTGTCAGATTTAGTTGTATGTCAAATGCATGTTTGGAGTTATATGTCACTGTGACTTTAATGGTTTTCAATTGACAACAAGGAAACTGGTATTTACTGGCTAGTTTGCTATTTTCCGGGCTATGCTAAACCCTGTGATTATGATTATTGTTTTTGGAGAAATCATAAAGTTTGACACCAATTCTGTATTCAAGCTAGGTTGATTCTGTGGGACGTAAAAAAAAACCCACACACTGTTCGAAAAGAGTAGGGGATGTAGTTCCCGGTGTGGTGGTCTATCTCTCATCTGATGGTTAAATGCTTGGAGATATTAGCTGCATAAGCTACTGTAAAATCCAAGGGTAAATAAAGTAATGTATGTATGTATAAGATAGATTATTGTTCAACTTGCACAGCAAATGGACAGCATTGTTGATTTTCATATTGGTCAAAGTTCAATTTGAGGCAAAAATTCTTGAAATATATTAATTTTGGTGAACATTGTGCATATGTAATTTTTGAACTTGTTCTAACTGTATTTCTCCGGGGGCGGGGAACAAAAGCGGGATGTCTAATTCATGGAACCTATGGAACTGCCTCTTAAAACTGCTTAAAACAGAAAATACATACCTGAATATGGTTAAAAAAAACCTCGCCAGGGTGTGTCTATATGTCTCTGTTTCTCTTTTACTGATTTTTGTTTTATACAAAAATGGTCACTGGTTGTGATAACCATTGCAATTTTGGAAAAAATACTACTGGTACATGCATGGGCCATGGGCACTAGTCCACTAGTCCATATTTTCGTTTTAGACACTCTTTGATGGGGCTCTAGAAATACATTTAATGTATTTCTAGAGCCCCATCAAAGAGTGTCTAAAACGAAAATATGTATTTTTACTGCAAGTAGATCGAGTAGCCTGCATTACTATTCAGTGCAGCCTTAACGTGCAGTGTGACGAGTATCAGAGAGATTGCTAAATAAAAATACCTTTTTTTTTACATTTCAATCAAATTTCCCAATTTTGCAACTTATCTTAAAATTGCTAAATCACCCACCTACAGTTTCTTCCCCTCGTTACATCCTCAAAAAGTATTCCTTCACATTTCTTTAAGCTTTTTGCTGTTAAACTACAGATAATGAGGTTTTCTGTATTCTTGTGTTGATTTCATTCTTTGTATTCGTTTCAAAAGGCTGATAACAAATCAAAAGCAAATTTATCCTCAATTGTTGATTCATTTGATTTGAATTGCAAAGTGCCATTGATCTGTATTTGCAAATGGTGCTATATAAGTAATAAATTATTATTATTATTATTATTATTATTATTATTATTATTATTATTCATAGTGCTGATTACCTGATACCACAAGAACAGGCCCATCCCAAGCACCCCCCCCCCCCCCCTCCATTTTTTGCCGCTTAATTTTCGCCTCGCTCTGCCAGTAATCTCACACCCTGTTTACCATCTAAAGGGCTATGTAGGCATGTGCGGCCCCAAAGGGTATGGTTTTCTAGCCGTTTTGGTTTGAAATAGGGTATCGATTTTGACCATTTTGGTCAGAAATAGGGTATGGCTTCATTGGCTTGTGCACTCCACCTCTGGTGTGTTGTTGATTCGGCAAACCAATCAAAATTATTAATAGTGTTTAGTATGGAGGTGCCATTCTGGTGTCCCTCTAAGGAAGGTAAAAAGTCAAAATGTTTAATTTTAGTTTTTTTTCTGACGTCACGTGAAAACCAAGCTAATAGGCCATTTCCAAGTAATTGCCTTTGGTCTCTTTTTCAAAGCGAGGCCTGGTGCTCAACCATTCGTATGAAAATGAGTTTAATTTGCATGTGAATGAAAACCCATTTTCATATGAAAAGATGAACACCAGGACTCGCTTTGAAAAAGAGGGCAAAGGTAATTCGGAAATGGCCTATAACAATTGGTTATACAAACATATTGTGTAGGCTCCGAGATGTATTTAATATCATTCATTTGAACGAGGTTACATCAAATAAATAAGTGAAGTGAAGTGGTTGTTGCGTTGCGTGACTGTCGCGCGCGTCACAGGAAGCAAACCTTGATCCAGTCCGCCACGGCTGGGTAGGGACAAAACCTGGGGTAGGCCATGGGGTAGGCCATGGCCTACCGGTGATTAATAAAGTAAAAAAAATAATAATAAAAAAATTGATAAAAATTAAACTAAATAAATAAACAAACAAAGAAATAACTAAATTAATAAATAAAGAAACAAGAAGAAAAAAAAAAACAGATGTGATAAAAATCCCCCCTCCCCCAGAGGACGGACACTTCAAAGGAGGTTCATTGGAAAGTATATCTGACAAGCGGTTTTTCGTTGAAATGCACTCATCGCAGTCGTCGGCCATTTGTAGCAAGTCGAATCCAGGTAAGACTGTACTGTGATTTATTTGCTCTGTTTTTGAAAATTCACCTCTAGAAGCCTAGACAAAATCATTTTAAAATAGCTTACGTGTCATTATTTTGTTTATTTAAATATCATTTAATCGAATGCAACCCTGCTTGCAGATAACAAACGGTTCCTATAATCTATTGATCAAGAAACTTCTTCATCAATTTAGGTTTTTTCGCTGTTTTAGTGGTGACTCTACCAATGCCCGATGAACACTTTATCACCAATCCGCGATTAATGATTAACACTCGGCTATTTGCTACAGTACTTGAGCGGCTCGTGTTATTCCCAATCAAAACAGTTTTATGACTAAAAATGATTTTGTCAAGGCTTCTAGAGGTGAATTTTCAAAAACACAGCAAAGAAATTACAGTACAGTCTTACCTGGATTCGCCTTGCTACAAATGGCCGACGACTGCGATGAATACTTTTCAACGAAAAACCGCTTGTCAGATATACTTTCCAATGAACCTCCTTTGAAGTGTCCGTCCTCTGGGGGAGGGGGGATTTATATCAGATCTGTTTTTTTTTTTCTTCTTGTTTCTTTATTTATTAATTTAGTTATTTCTTTGTTTATTTATTTATTTATTTATTTTAATTTTTATCAATTTTTTTATTATTTTTTTTTACTTTATTAACCACCGGTAGGGCATGGCCTACCCCATGGCCTACCCCATGGCCTAGGCTATGGCCTACCCCAGGTTTTGTCCCTACCCGCCACGGCTCTACCTCTACGAACAAATCTGCAGTAACCACGCCTCATCGTTCCAAAAACTTTCCTTTGTTTGAGTATTGCAAATTAGGGTTCTTAAATCGACAAATTAAATGGCAATGGAGGCCATCAAGTTAAACAACGGAAAAACTATCCCATCTGTAGGCCTCGGAACATGGAAGAGTCGTCCTGGACAAGTCGGCGAAGCCGTGAAAGTAGCAATCAAGGCGGGATACAGGCATATCGACTGTGCGGCGATTTATTGTAACGAAAAGGAAATAGGAGAAGCACTCAAGTCATGCCTTGGAACAACGGTAAAGTTTAAACTTCGAATTGTCGCGGCTTAGACGTAAAACCCCACAACTCGCTACCCACACCCTAAGGTGGTTCCAGATTGTCCTTAGCTTATCCAACGTTTTCTGTGACAGTGAAGCATATTGTGGGGTTTTTGTCAATTAAATTATCGTTTTGGCTTCTAGATCAGATATTTTCCCACGGGCTAACTAACAGCTTTGAATACGAACGCCCACCTAAATTCTGGGTTTACTTTGATTGTACCTGACGTCACAGCGGCCATGCATGTTGGCAACCTCGTTCCCAGGGTCCTCTCTCTTTCTCCCTCGAGAAAGTACCCTGGTTACGGCTGGTCACGTGTCCATGCATACAAATCAAATCCGCACGGTGGGTGGGTCCTCAACTTAGTGGAGACAATCTTTAACTTTGCTGCCCCTCTCTTCAATCATTTGTCTGGAATCTGCAAAAATCTGGCAGACACGTGACCAGCCGCAACCAGGGTACTTTCTCGAGGGAGGAAGAGAGAGGACCCTGGGAACGAGGTTGGCATGTTGGTGGAAAGAACAATAGCGAAAAAGTCTTTTGGGAATTTGACTCTGTTATTATGCAAACCTTTAACTACATTTTTCTATTGTTTTGGCACCAACATGGCCGTCTTATCATGTGAGTGCAATCAAAGAATTTATGCAACAGGACGGTAATGAGAACTCAACAATTGATCACAGTGAAAAAGTTACATGGGTTCTTTTATCATTTTTGTTCTCCTATTAAATTCTGTAAAAAGGAGAATGCTTTTTACACTGTAGAGAACTTTTCATTTTCTAGTAAATACCCTCTGTTGGATGGATTTTTCCAAAAAATAGATATGAATATCCCTGCCCCTACTACAAAAGAGTTTTTTGTTTGCCACACCCAAAACCACTATTGTAAGACAAGTTGCATAAAACATTGCACAGTGAAACGGCGCCTTAAAAGTAAACAGTCAGAGATGATTCAATTTAAGAGTTTTAAGGACTTTTCAGCTCTTGTACTTTGATGGATCATTGTTACCAATAT
>JAEMWC010000722.1:305000-425000 GCA_016490735.1 Pachyseris speciosa
GCTCGCGTAAATCGCAACACCTCAATTGTGGAAGGGTCCTTGTTCTTAATCCAGTGGAACCGTAACACATCCCTGTCCTCAGCCCTAATGCGTACTTGTAGGAAGGCTTGTTTGATGTCTGCTGTCAAGGCAATTGGCTTGAGGCGATTACGCACAAGTACATTCCACAACAGGTTCTGCAGAGGGGGACCCGTCTCCAAACACTCATTTAATGAAGGACTCTCTTCACTTGGCTTAGCTGACGCATCAAATACAATTCTAAGTTTTGTCGTTGTTGCTGTTTCCCTTTTCACAGGTTTGTGCGGGATGTAGAATACTCTCTCATTGGGTTCCTCTACGACTCTCTCGACTATCCCTTCGTTTAGCTGCTCTTGGATAATCTCATCGTACTTGTCAATCATGTCTGGTTCTCGCTGCAACTTCCTTACTAGTCCCTCTAGTCTCGCAATACTACCATGTTCGTTCGTGAGTAGACGACCATGACCTGGCTTCCACAACAACCCACTTTCGTACCAGCCTTCCTCACTTCGGTCTAGTTGCTCGATAAATTCACCATACACGCTCCCCTGATCTGATTCTGGACTATCTTCGAGTCCTAGGACATCTAAACTGCAGAGTTGCTCATAGTCTGCTGCTGATGACTTTGTCAAGTAAACATTTGAGAGGCCTGTTTCTTTACCGGAGGACATCATCGCCCACCCTAGCGTAGTGAGCTCAGCAATAGGCTCAGATGGCTTACCAATCCTTGGCTTTGTCTCGGTTTTGATTCTCGAGTACTCGCTGGCGCCGAGTATGAGGTGGATGGGCAATTCACTTTTCTTGTCGTTGTCTTCCATAACTACTCCTTCCAGGTGAGGATACTTGCTAATCAGTTCTTCATAATGTGGGTTTGAGACTGTGAGTAAGACTCCCTTATCTACCTTGTTGACCCTTGTTGTCATCTCGAACTTCCCATCGACACTTGCAACCTTCACTGTGTAGCTTCGTACTTTCTGGATTGTAGAGCAAAGCATCATTTCTATCTGTTTGTGTTCAACATGTGTTGGACGCTTGTTGAGCCGTTCGACTAGAGCTGCTGATACATACGAACTACCAGCACCTGTGTCCAACAACGCTCTACACTTGATACCATCGACTACCACCACCACCACTGGATAGATGACTGAACCCTCGTGATCATCTGTCACCAGCATCATCTGACTGTTGCTAGGCAACCTGTCACAAATAGACGTGTGATGCCTACTGCCACAGCGTTGACAGGCATTCTTGCTGCGACAGTCTTGCGCTTGATGTCTCATACCCGTGCAGTTGAAGCACAACTTCTTGTCACTTAAAATCCTCCTGCGCTGGGAGATGCTAGGGAACTTCCCACACTCTGCAGAGCGATGGCCTTCGCCATTGCAAAAGACACAGACACGTGCAACCTTAGCACTTTCATCCTTGGTTTGATAGGCAGGATTTTTCTTTGGTGGATAGCGGTTTCGAGAGTGACGATAAGATGGGTACTGGGTCCACGGGTCACGACCACGGTTTGGTGGACTGCGGATTGATTGGTCACGGTGTGAATGATCGCTGTCTGGTATGCTAGGCATCTGATCTCTACTGGGAATAGGATTGCGGTCGCACCACTTTCTCAAGGATTCAATTAGTTCTGGAAATCCCCACTCTTGCCAGTTATCATCGAGACGAACCAGGTCTGCTCGAATGTCAGGTATCTTATCAAGCGTTCCACGCACAAACCCTCCAATTTCCTTAATCTTCCCCATGGTCTCTAGTACTTGTATGTGACTTGTTAACTTCTCATGGAATTCATGAATTTTAGCTGGATCCACACCATGAATTGTGGACAGTCCAATAATACATTGCATGTGTGCGTTTGCCACCTCACTGGATTTACCATACTTGGTTTTTAAAATATGTTTTGCCCGTTCATACCCTTCGGTTGAGAAGGGAAGTCCGTCGATGGATGCGCGGACACTGGGTACCAGTAGCTCCTTCAGGTAAGAAAACTTCGCTACTTGAGTTAGCTTGGCTTTGTCAATTTCAAATAGTGGAACAGAGAATTAACTCTGAAGTGTAAATTAAAGTGCTACTTAAACCCATGAATAACCCACTGGCGTTAGCCCTAGTAAAGGGAAACAGGGAACAACACGAGGCAAAGAAAAAATCTTTTGACCTCGTGGGAATCGAACCCACGACCTCCGGATTAGATCTACCGTTACTCTGCCGACTGAGCTACAAGGTCGCACAGAGAAAGTCGGGGACGATTTTAGATGGTGAATCGCGGCAAAGAGAAAGTAAGGGTACATATGAATGTTGTGCCGCGTAGCACTAGGAACACAAATAGTGGAACAGAGAATTAACTCTGAAGTGTAAATTAAAGTGCTACTTAAACCCATGAATAACCCACTGGCGTTAGCCCCAGTAAAGGGAAACAGGGAACCACACGAGGCAAAGAAAAAATCTTTTGACCTCGGTGGGAATCAAACTGACTCCAAAATCTTGTCCAATCAAGAAAGGTTCCTTGAAACTTTGATATCTCAAGCTTCGGTAATTTCGCTCCAATGCTGCTAGAATTCTCTGAATCCTCTAAGGACGTTTTCACTGATTTCTCGAGTTTCGCACGCGCTTGAAATTTGACCTTTTCCAACTCGATTTCTTCATCCAAGATTCGTTTCCGTTTTTTTCTTCGCGTTTCTCCTCTTCGGCTGACCTAATATCAGCGGCTACATGCCTTACTTGTTTGAGAGTCCCTTCAAATTTATCGATTTGGGCTTCCAGATTTTCCGACCAGCTTCTAATCTCCGCAAGGTCCTCGTTGTTTTCGATTCGCAATTCCTGAACTTGCAATTTAAGCTGATGTGTTTTGTCAATAATAGATTCTAAAGCACTCCCATGTCTCTCGATAGCCTTTACATCTTCGGTTTCGAGTATTTTCTCGGTATCTTCTACGGTAAACTTAAGCATTTTCAGCTTACCTTCGATCTTCTCTTGCAATGTTTTGATTCCGCTCATGTTGACATTTGGTCCGTGAACCTTTGTGTTGTGAATTCCTCTCGTCGCTTGTTTTAGAGCTCTCCTTTTCTCCGGAACCGTCCTGGCAGGGTCGCCACTTTTGTCGCGATGATTCCTTGACACCAGCTAACCTTTAACCGCGTTTATTCACCTACTGATTTACATCGCACTCATCAAACACGCTCCCTATTTTTTCCGCTCTACCACTCCCTCGTGCTCACTAGACTGGTTGAAACCGGTTTCTATGACGTCACGTTTCGCGTCACGCAATTGTCACGTTTTCCGTTCCGACATTATTAACGAGTTTGAGAAGATCGTTTCCAAAACTGTCATTACTGTATATTGATCAGGTAGTATTAAAAAAGTTGGGAAAAAATGGATACTGATCTGTGCTAGGGATTAAAGGCTTATTGTAACTGTAACCTTCCCACTAAGAGATCGGAATGGTAAACAACTGAATGTTCACTAAAATTTGGAATTCTTTTCCACAGGTTTGTCAAATTTTAACAGTCAGCAAGTAGATGAAATAGCAGCCAAGGCTAGAATAAAGCCTGCAGTTCTTCAGATTGAGTGCCATCCATATCTGAACCAAGCTGAGCTTATAGAGCATTGTAAGAAGAGCAATGTTGTAGGTGAGGTGATCCATAGTCTTGCCTTCATATAGAGTGCTACAGTGTGATGTCACAAATATTTTAATTTTTGAAATTATGGGATGTGTTGTGATTTTCAGAAAGAGCAAGACAAAAAATGCTAACTTGCCAAAAATCAGCATTTAAAGGCAAATTGGCTCTGCGATAATAGCACTGTTGTGCTCTGCTGACTACATACAAATCCTTCTAAATTTAACTCGGTTCATAATGTTATGACCTAAGTCGAATTTAGAAGGATTTGTATGGAGTCAGCAGAGCACTACAGTGCTAATATCTCACTATCAAACTGTAAGAAAATGCTGATTTTTGGCAAGTAGGTCTTTTTGATCGTGTTCTTTTTCAATATCCGAACAAAACCCATAATTTCACAAAATTAGTTTTTGTGATGTTATCACTTTAGTACTCTATGTATTATGTTTTTAAATGATGGTGGGTTGTTTGGGCAACCTTTGAAATGCTGTTTGTTTAGGAAAGCTACTTGTGGTTGTAACTTGGTTTTAATTTGACCTCAGCATGTAAAAACTGCTGTGACATAACCCCTTCAATTAGAAAATGACATTTTATCCAATACTTTATTTTCCTCAGTCACAGCGTACAGCCCTCTTGGATCACCTGATCGTCCCTGGGCAAAGCCTGATGAGCCATCTCTGATGGAAGATCCCAAAATGTTGGAAATCTGTAAAAAGTATGACAAGTCCCCTGCACAGGTCTGCATCCGTTTCCAAGTACAAAGGGGTGTGTCTGCCATACCCAAGAGTGTGACACCTGCTCGTATTCAAAGTAACATTGATGTAAGTGTATTTTACAGGTTTAACCCTTTATAATACACTTACTTTGTGATTTGAAGCCCTAAATTTGCAAAATTTGCATACATGTGACTTCAGTCTAAAATTGAACCAGCTGGAGTGATGCATGAATGAGTTCTTTTGAAACCAAAATGAAAGAAATAAGCCATTCATCTGATCCTTTTTCTTTCTGTTTGTTGAGCTTTTTGGAGAAAGTCTGTGTTAATTTATTTAATTCTAGCCCTTGGACGTACCTTTCCAAAATGATAGCCAGAAGGTAGGACAAAGTAGAGTGAATTTAGGCTAATCTGGATTTAAGGCCAAGTTGCCACTTATTTGCACCATTCAGCTCTTATTGAGTCTGTTCATTTTTTTAAAATAATTATACAGGTTTTTGATTTTGAGCTGTCAGCTGAAGACATGCAGGTGATTGAATCATTCAACATTCCCTTCCGTGCGTGTGTTCCTAAGTTAGAGGTGAGTCCAGTGCTTTCTGACCAACTCCTTTCTGACAGGCCCTTTCTTGGTACAGCTGCATGTTAAGTCTTAGGCAAAGTTGCAAGCAGTTGCAAAATATTTGAAACACCCATGGGTAACATAGCAGTTTTTTTTTTTTTTTTTTCATAAAAATGCAGACGTGACTTTTCTTTTGTTTAATTGTTCAATAGACTAGGTTGAAACGACTGGAAGCCAAAGGGCTGATGTGGAACTACTCTAAATAATAAACAAAGAATCCAATTTAAGCATAACGTTCTTAGAGGAGCTATGTCACGAGTTTTTAATATTACCTTGACAAGCTGAAAAAGATAATTTATTGGAAGCAAAGAAAACCCAAAAATAACTGTCCAGTTTTGTTCAAAACTGTTTTACAAATTTAGCAAAACAACAAAGAAGCATCTTTGGCTGAGGATGGCAAGGATTGAAATGGATTAAAACTTCAAAAAATTGGGCCAACTTTTTCAAGTTCTCCTCTTGTGCTGTGAAAAAAAATAGCCAATTATAGGTTATGGTTTGCTTCCCCTTTGAGAAAATAGCTTCAGTTGACATAATTATTTCTTTTGGTGTTCTAGGGATATGTTTGGTATGAGAATATTGGTAATGCTTGGTTTTAATATGACCTCCAAAAGACAAAAATGACTGTGACAAACTCTGACCTTAACTGCCAGCAGGCATACATATTTTGCAAGCACAGTAGGGGGGTTCAAACTTGAAACTACCAAGAAACAACTCCAACTGTTGAACTGTTCGATGAGCTGCTTGTCTTAAATCTTCATTGAAAAAACCTAAAAGGTTAAACAACGCAAAGGTAGTGACCCGGAAATCATTTTATCCTGTTTTTCAGGTTGATGGAAAGATGGTCATGGATGCCGGCCATCCTCATTATCCATTCAATATTCCATATTAATTGGTCTGTTACAACAAATTTTATATTTATTTTGTACCTGGTTGTTTTCATCTTCTCATCTAATCAGTTTTTTTGTTTGTTTGTTTTTGTTTTGTTTTTTAGTGGGAGGGTAAAGAAACGATTCTGACAGAAGCTGAAGATTCACAGTTCAAATCTAGCAGTCTTCCTCAGGCGGCTTAATGTATGTTTCTGTTCCTGGCTGACATGCTTTGACTATGTGCATAAAGTTCTCACCCTTCTCGTTACTATCTCACGGTGTTTGTGATTCCAGCTATAAAGGCAGACATCCAAACCCAGTTATGAAAAATGTTTAACAGTAAATTAGGAGTCTAATGTCCTCTTTTCTGTAAAATGACTGAGATTTTTGACAGAAATAAAACAGAATAAAACTTATCAGTATGTCGAAGTACAGTACTTTGCCGCGTGAGGGATTGTGGGATTGTTTGGGGAGACGCGATTGTTTTCCCAAAACGCATTCCCCAGGCAATCCCATAATCGCTTGCGCCGCTACTCGGTCACAGTCTTGTCTAAAGCTAGCTATTGACCTTGAGAAGTACGTTCCGCGTGTTCGTAATTTGTTTCAACTGCCAATAGTTTCAATTTTCAGTGCAGTTTTCCGCGAGATATGAAACAGAGAAAATTATCTGTTAAGAACACAAATACCTTTGAATTTGACCACGTTTCAAAAACTGGCAGTGTAGTACTCCGATTACAGTTTCCAATTGTTCGCAGGGAATATTCCCTCGCACAGTTCACACTAATGGTACAAGCATTTTTCAGGGCCTTATCCATGCGAACGGTCCCACGAATTCAAACAAGTTTGATTTCGTGGGACCATTCGCAGGGAACAAATTTTGGTCCCTACGAATAGATTCGTGTTAGTTCACACGAACGGAACTGGTCCCTGCGACTGCTCCCTGCAACCATTCCCTGCGAACATTGTCCTCGTGAGTGCCGGCCTTAAAAAACTGACCTTTCGGCTGAGATTCTATGGGCAGGAATAAACGCCTCCAAGACAAGACGACATTTATTCCATAATATTGACTGTACAATTTCTTGGCACGCAGTTAGCCAAAAAACGCTAGTCGTGGCGTGCCAAATTAATTCTAACATGCATCTAACTTGCCAAAAAATAATACTTAATACATTCTAAATAATGTTTCAGTCTCGAAGTTTGCAATAGCTGTGGAATTAGTAAATTTGAACTTGAGTAACAAAAAATGTTGACTTGTCTCAAATTTGTTGAATTTTGTATCTTAGCTTAAAACCTGTGGATTTGTGACTAGCCTAGAGCTTACAGGAAATGACAGCTGCAGAGCATAGATACCCGAATCTGAATTGTCATTTGAAATTACCCAAATTACGAAGTTGCTTGCGCACAAGCTGGACTGAAAAGTGGAAGTGTAATGCGTTTGCTTCGCTGCGGGTTAAAGTTTTGAAACCCAACCACTTGTATTAGGACTACGTAAACATCCACAATTTTCAGTCAAAGATGGGCCAGGCACATTTAGAAACGAGGTCAACAAAATAGGGAAATCGCTTGAATGCGAGTTCCTTTCGTGATTATTGAATCGAACGATGCATGTTCACTTTGAGAATGTGCTAGCACGTAAGCGACAAAATACCCTATACTATATACGAAATATGCCAGCAACTTATACCATCCCCTGTTCCTCTGGTTTTTAATCTCTCCCTTCGCGTATAAAACTGTAAGTATAAAAATTTCTGATTATAGCTGTTGTTGTTGTTCTGTTTTCTTTGCATGTTTATCTGTTTGTTTCCTTGTTTTCTGAATTTAGCCTTCACGTTTATAGATAATGCAAAAGAGACTTGCTTCGAAAGAAACAAAACGGTCCCTTGTTAACAGCTTTTTCGAAAAAAAGAATTTTTTGCGCTTTTCATCTGCCCCGTTTTTTCTTCTTGCACCGAGGTTGTCTCCCTGCACCCATCTTTTTCCAGTCATCCCGTATTTCGTCGATTTTTTTTAATGAGTAATCAAGATCCAGTGAAGTCTTGGCATTGTCGAACGCTTTAATTTCTCAGGGATTATCCAGCAGCTTTTGTCCGTAAACAGTTCCTTCCGTAATAGGTGCCTAACACTTGTTTTTATAAACTGGTCAAAACAATTTTTTAGCGTTTACTTTCCCACAAGAAAAAATACTGATGGAGGCTAAGTTTGAACTTTGAAAGAGTTGTATTGTTGTAACGATAATACCAGAAGCTATTAAAACATAAGATATAAGAAATAAGACGGTCTTTAGAGGAGACTAAAAAAGATGAAAAACGTACGTGCCCTTCAGTAAATATATACACACCTAGGTTAGTTTGTGGTTGTTTTTAAACATTACATGATATTAGTATTAAAGTTCGAATGCTGCTCACTTTTAAAATGAATTGTCTAATGACTGTAAATAGTTCACTGAGTTTCAATGAACACTCAAATGTGTTAAAAATGAAAGCATACAAATATGATGTAATTCAGTGGAACTCGACGCAGTCATTTTAGCGTTCATAAGCCAGCCAGAACAATCACTGAGTATTGACAGAAATACATTCATTTCTAACTGTCTATGCTGGTCCAGCTTTCAGAAATAAAATATGTAACTGTGGATGATTTGCCAAATGAAGCCCATTGAATTCCTTTACACATTGACGAGAAATAAAAAAAATTGCGCGTGATAAAATAATGCTTTGCTACCGCTGGTCCTCTCGAATGTTCCCGTCCTCGATTCCCTGTCCATTCCGGTTATTCTGTATACTCCATTCTTGGACACGGGTAGAATTCGAAACAATCAAGGTAATTCCTCTTCAGTCAGTTCAGTGCCAACGGAGATAACCACAGAATGAGTCTGGCTTGAGTTCCCTGCGATTTCTTGCGTGAAGCGAACGTGTTTCTATATAGGATGCTATGCTGATGCAACCCTGATAACAAACTTGTTTTTCAAGTCTTAACGCATAGCTTGAAACACCGCTTGAAAAACCGCTTGGTAAAATGTTGATGACTCCCCTAACCACATCGTCGCTGACATTGAAATAACAAAGTATCGATTTTAAACACAAACAATTGAAGAACCAGCATTTCTATTCGTGTGTGCAGTTTTTGTTTTTTGTTTACAGAATTCAGGCCAAAGGTAAAAAAAAAATGTTTTTAGGCTATCGTTCAATTTTTGTCCATGCATATAAGGGAGTACCTCGGGTCACGTGGTAACATGGTGAAATACAGTAAACACCCGCATATAAGAACACACGATTTCGGGGGTCAGGCTGATTGAGTTCTTATTTATTGGGTGCTTAGTGACAAATCAGCCTCAAAATGTTCTTAAAATGTTCTTAAATTTTTATTTAGTAATACTATCCAAAACATCTTGCTAGAGGTATAATTTGCATATTTTAGGAAAATAAACTAGATAATTTTTGTAGAAAAAAAGTACTCAATACCAAAACAAGACAGCTTGACAGCTGATAGAGTTATGTAGTTATCTGACAGCAAACATAAACTTACATGTTTTGTAATTATGACACTTTTTCCAGTTTATAAGAACATGTTACAATTTTCAGGCTGATCTTGTTCTTATAAAAATGGGACTTTATTGGCCAAATTTCAGCCTGGTGTTCTTAATCCATTTGTTCTTATATGCGGGTGTTTACTGTACAGGCGCGCAATGCCTGTTAAAAGAAGGGCGAGTTCTGCCATCGTACTTCAACTGAAAGCAGCGCACAATTTCTCTTGTTGTTCTTCATACTCCATGAACTGGGCGATTTCTTACAAAATTGCGTTCACTGACCAGCATTTCTCATTAAGGGCCTCTTCATATGAGCCCGGTTGACCGGGCTAGCTCGGTTAGCGGGATGAATTTTATCATCTTTTCATATGGCAAATTACAGCCCGGCAACCGGGCCAGCCCGCCCTCTCATATGAACACGTGGAAATTTTTACAAAGCATTAGTGGTAAGGCGAGATCTCGATAACCGGCTAGTCCGGTCAACCGGGCTCATATGAAGAGATCTAAGGACCTCTTCATGTGAGCCCGGTTGAATATGAACACTCCAGCCCGGTTACCGGGATGAAAATGATGCAATGCATTTTCGTCAGTAGAACGGACAGTATTTGATTCTGACTTCTTTTTTCTTCCATTTATGATTCGGAATAATTTTTCTTGATAGTTTAAGTAAACATAAACGATTTTGAGGTATCTAAAACCGATAAAAGCGAAAAATTCTCACCAGACTTGTTCATTAAACTTCATGCGTGAATAGTCGCGTCACCACTTTTCATCACGGTAACCGGGCTGTAATTTGCCATATGAACAGATGATAAAATTCATCCCGCTAACCGAGCTAGCCCGGTCAACCGGGCTCATATGAAAGAGGCCCTAACTAACTGCTAATTAAAGAGCCAGAGGGAAAAGCCCTGGGAACGAGGTTGCTATCAAGTTCATACCCAACCCCAGTGCATTTTTTTTCTGCTGTCGCTTTGCAGCGTGCTACAAGCCATTTGTGCAAGGGTTATAATTACTAGCATACTAGGCAAACATAACAACTTCAAAGTTACACACTAACATGGATGAAATCTGATTCAACACTTAGTCCGTAAAGCCGATCAAAGTAAATAAATACATAAATGGTTTGAATGTTTCTAACATTTTTAAAGTTCCAATTGTTTTATTTGAAATAAAAAAATGGTCACTGGTTGTGATAACCATTGCAATTTTGGAAAAAATACTACTGGTACATGCATGGGCCATGGGCACTAGTCCAAATGTATTTCTAGAACCCCATTAAAGAGCGTCTAAAACGAAAATATGTATTTTTACTGCAAGTAGATCGAGTAGCCTGCATTACTATTCAGTGCAGCCTCAACTTGCAGTGTGACCAGTATCATGTCTCAGTCAGAGAGATTGCTAAATAAAAATACCTCTTTTTTTTTTTTACATTTCAATCAAATTTCCCAATTTTGCAACTTATCTTAAAATTGCTAAATCACCCACCTACAGTTTCTTCCCCTCGTTACATCCTCAAAAAGTATTCCTTCACATTTCTTTAAGATTTTTGCTGTTAAACTACAGGTAATGAGGTTTTCTGCATTCTTGTGTTGATTTCATTCTTTGTATTCATTTCAAAAGGCTGATAACAAATCAAAAACAAATTTACTCTCAATTGTTGATTCACTTGATTGGAATTGTAAAGTGCCATTGATCTGTATTTGCAAATGGTGCTATATAGGTAATAAATTATTATTATTATTGTATTATTATTATTATTATTATTATTATTATTATTATTATTATTATTATTCATAGTGCTGATTACCTGATACCACAAGAACAGGCCCATCAAAAGCAACCTCCCCCCCCCCCCCCCCCCCTCCCTTGTCCATTTTTCGCCACTTAATTTTCGCCTCGCTCTGCCAGTAATCTCACACCCTGTTCACCATCTAAACGCCTGGACCAGGCTAGGGCTATGTAGGCATGTACGGCCCCAAAGGGTATGGTTTTTTAGCCGTTTTGGTTTGAAATAGGGTATTGATTTTGACCATTTTGGTCAGAAATAGGGTATGGCCTCATTGACTTGTGTACTCCACCTGTGGTGTGTCGTTAATTCGGCAAACCAATCAAAGTTATAGTGTTTAGTATGGAGGTGCCATTTTGGTGTCCCTCTAAGGAAGGTAAAAAGTCAAAATGTTTAATTTTAGTTTTTTTTCTCACGTCACGTGAAAACCCAGCTAATAGGCCATTTCCAAATAATTGCCTTTGTCCTCTTTTTCAAAGCGAGGCCTGGTGCTCAACCATTCGTATGAAAATGAGTTTAATTTGCATGTGAATGAAAACCCATTTTCAATTGAAAAGATGAACACCAGGACTCGCTTTGAAAAAGAGGGCAAAGGTAATTCGGAAAATGGCCTATAACAATTGGTTACAAAAACATATTGTGCAGGCTCCATGTGGTTGTTGCGTTGCGTGACTGTCTCGCGCCCGTCACAGGAAGCAAACCTTTCTCCAGTCCGCCACGACTCTACGAACAAATCTGAAGTAACCACGCCTGATCGTTCCAAAAAACTTTCGCCTCATTCTCTAACTTTCCATTTCCTTAACTGGTGTTTGAGTATTGCAAATTAGGGTTCTTAAATCGACAAATTAAATGGCAATGGAGGCCATCAAGTTAAACAACGGAAAAACTATACCATCTGTAGGCCTCGGAACATGGAAGAGTCGTCCTGGACAAGTCGGCGAAGCAGTGAAAGTAGCAATCAAGGCGGGATACAGACATATCGACTGTGCGGCGATTTATGGTAACGAAAAGGAAATAGGAGAAGCACTCAAGTCATGCCTTGGAACAACGGTAAAGTTTAAACTTCGAATTGTCGCGGCTTAGACGTAAAACCCCACAACTCGCTACCCCACACCCTAAGGTGGTCCCAGATTGTCCTTAGCTTATCCAACGTTTTCTGTGACAGTGAAGCATATTGTGGTGTTTTTGTCAATTAAATTATCGTTTTGGCTTCTAGATCAGATATTTTCCCACGCGCTAACTAACAGCTTTGAATACGAACGCCCACCTAAATTCTGGGTTTACTTTGATTGTACCTGACGTCACGGCGGCCATGCATGTTGGCGGAAAGAACAATAGAGAAAAAGTCTTTTGGGAACTTGACTCTATTATTATGCAAACCTTTAACTACATTTTTCTATTGTTTTGGCACCAACATGGCCGTCTTATCACGTGAGTGCAATCAAAGAATTTATGCAACAGGACGGTAATGAGAACTCAACAATTGATCACAGTGTAAAAGTTACATGAGGTTCTTTTATCATTTTTGTTCTCCTATTAAATTCTGTAATAAGGAGAATGCTTTTTACACTAGAGAACTTTTCATTTTCTAGTAAATACCCTCTGTTGGATGGATTTTTCCAAAAAATAGATATTAATATCCCTGCCCCTACTACAAAAGAGTTTTTTGTTTGCCACACCCAAAACCACTATTGTAAGACAAGTTGCACAAAACATTGCACAATGAAACGGTGCCTTAAAAGTAAACAGTCAGATATGATTCAATTTAAGAGTTTTAAGGACTTTTCAGCTCTTGTACTTTGATGGATCATTGTTACCAATATTTTTTCCATTGTTGCCTGTATAGTGGTATCAAACAAATGCTCAATCATTGAATTGTATCTTTTTTCAGTTAATATTGCTAGAAGTTGAAATTAGGGGTATTCCTGACAGGTTATAGTATTGCTATGGTAACCTATTAAGTGGAAAAAAATCCTCATAACTTGCTCATTGATGATTGAGCATTTGTTTGATGCCACTATGAAGGTAACAACATTTTAGGAGTGGTAGTAATGATCCATCAAAGCGAAAGTGGTGGAAACTGGTGTGGGCCACATTAAAATCATGACTAATCTTGTGGAGGCATGGTAGTTTTGCAGTACATTGTCTGACTCTTCATTAACACGTCATCTTGAACAGTAGGGCATTGGGATGGTAGTTCAAAAATGATTCTTTCTTCATGTTATGTGTTCCGTAGATAAGAGGCCTTAGTTCATGTACTTTCATTTTTACCTGTTAATGGGTATCAATGAACTTTTGTGGAAACCTGGCAAAACCCCGTAAGGAGGCAGCATCCTGTCAGTAGGACTGTGTAGGTTGGGTTAATATCCCTTGTCTCTATGATTATTCGTAATCCCTTAATAATACCCTACGCTTTAAGCCCTTGAGGCCTGCTAGTATCAATTCCCCTAGTTGCGTCATCTACATCTACTGGGAGAGTTAACCAACCTACCTACCATGTTCATATCTACCCACCTTCTACTGTACGCATCTACATGCACCAGTCCTACATATCCATCAACTTACAGGGTTCAACCTCGTCTTACAGGTTAACAGGGAAGATCTGTTTATTACTTCAAAACTTTGGAACACTAAACACAACCCTAAAGATGTGCGTCCATCAGTGATGCAGACTCTTGAGGATTTAGGCCTGGATTACCTGGATTTGTATCTCATTCACTGGCCATTGTCATTCAAAGATGGTGATGAACGTTTCCCTAAAGATGAAGCAGGCAATATGATTTATGCTTACCACCATCCATGTGACACTTGGGAAGCCATGGAAAAGCTTGTTGATGAGGGTCTGGTCAGAGCAATTGGTAAAAAAGTATATTTATTAATGGTCGTATTAAGCTGTTCTTCATTGTTGCATAGAATATTTTGGTGATGTTTGGTTTTAAATGTTTTGATTTAAAAATTATTTCAATCACTTGCGTGCTTTCGTATTGCGGACACTCTAGCCACCCTGGAAGCATATTTTATCATTGTTTTTCTTGAAATAAAATGAAATAGAATATTATGTTATCAGAAAGCTGTCAGTTGGATGGACAGTCCAGTTTTTGATTGATCTCAGAGGAACATAGTCATGCCCTGGCACTGTAGGCCATAGTAATAACAAATATCAAGATTTGGAATCTTGGACAAACCTGTTGACAGAATTGAGCTTCAAGTTGAGCCTTTCTATAAGCAAGCAATAATTCAACCAAGGTTGAAAGGCCCCCTCCTCAAAATCAATGTTGTTTGCCGCACCTCCTAAACATTTTCGTAGCAAATTTGACATTGAAAAGGAGGGTGGGGTGGGAAGGAGAAGTTACTTTGCAGTAATGTTGTTGAGGCACAGAAGCTGGAGAATGAATTTCGGACTCCAAATGGCCGGTGAAGATGAAGACATTGATGTGGATATGCAAGAGTTTACTGAAAGCAATGAAAACATGAATGCCAAAAGTCTAAACTACTGGCTATCCAAGTTCATGCAAGAGGTTGCAAATAAGTCGGGTGGATGGTAGATCCCCCCAGACGCTTTACATTCTTTGAAGGAAATACATTTGTGCTGTTTGTGTGACATGTTATTTAATTAGAGTTAATTTATTCATGTCACATGATTTTTCTAGAATCAGTAGACATTTGAGATTTGGATATGTATTTACCATCTAGTTTTTCATTGGGTATTCAAACACATCCACATGATGTTGTATACAGCTGCTGATTGGTGGGCTTGGGTTATGAATTAATGAGTTTGAGAAGATCATTTCCAAAACTGTCATTACTGTATATTGATCAGGTAGTAAAACAGTTGGGAAAAAATGGATACTGGTCTGTGCTAGGGCTTAAAGGATTATTGTAACTGTAACCTTCCCACCAACAGATCGGAATGGCAAACAACTGAATGTTCACTAAAATTTGGAATTCTTTTTCACAGGTTTGTCAAATTTTAACAGTCAGCAAGTCGATGAAATAGCAGCCAAGGCTAGAATAAAGCCTGCAGTTCTTCAGGTCGAGTGCCATCCATATCTGAACCAAGCTGAGCTTATAGAGCATTGTAAGAAGAGCAATGTTGTAGGTGAGGTGATCCATAGTCTTGCCTTCATATAGAGTGCTAAAGTGTGATGTCACAAATATTTTAATTTTTGAAATTATGGGATGTGTTGTGATTTTCAGAAAGAGCAAGACAAAAAATGCTAACTTGCTAAAAATCAGCATTTAATAGCACTGTTATGTTCTGCTGACTACGTACAAATCCTTCTAAACTTAACTCGGTTCATAATGTTATGACCTAAGTCGAATTTAGAAGGATTTGTATGGAGTCAGCAGAGCATAACGGTGCTAATATCTCACTATCAAACTGTAAGAAAATGCTGATTTTTGGCAAGTAGGTCTTTTTGATCGTGTTCTTTTTCAATATCCGAACAAAAACCCATAATTTCACAAAATTAGTTTTGTGATGTTATCACTTTAGTACTCTATGTATTATGTTTTTAAATGATGGTGGGTTGTTTGGGCAACCTGTGAAATGCTGTTTGTTTAGGAAAGCTACTTGTGGGTACTTGGTTTTAATTTGACCTCAGCATGTAAAAACTGCTGTGACATAACCCCTTCTATTAGAAAATGACATTTTATCCATACTTTATTTTCCTCAGTAACAGCGTACAGCCCTCTTGGATCACCTGATCGTCCCTGGGCAAAGCCTGATGAGCCATCTCTGATGGAAGATCCCAAAATGTTGGAAATCTGTAAAAAGTATGACAAGTCCCCTGCACAGGTCTGCATCCGTTTCCAAGTACAAAGGGGTGTGTCTGCCATACCCAAGAGTGTGACACCTGCTCGTATTCAAAGTAACATTGATGTAAGTGTATTTTACACGTTTAACCCTTTATAATACACTTACTTTGTGATTTGAAGCCCTAAATTTGCAAAATTTATATACAAGTGACTTCAGTCTAAAATTGAACCAACTGGAGTGATGCATGAATGAGTTCTTTTGAAACCAAAATGAAAGAAATAAGCCATTCATCTGATCCTTTTTCTTCCTGTTTCTTGAGCTTTTTGGAGAAAGTCTGTGTTAATTTATTTAATTCTAGCCCTTGGACGTACCTTTCCAAAATGATAGCCAGAAGGTAGAACAAAGTAGAGTGAATTTAGGGTAATCTGGATTTGAGGCCAAGTTGCCACTTGTTTGCACCATTCAGCTCTTATTGAGTTAGTTCATTTTTTAAAAATAATTATACAGGTTTTTGATTTTGAGCTGTCAGCTGAAGACATGCAGGTGATTGAATCATTCAACATTCCCTTCCGTGCGTGTGTTCCTAAGATAGAGGTGAGTCCAGTGCTTTCTGACCAACTCCTTTCTGACAGGCCCTTTCTTGGTACAGCTGCATGTTAAGTCTTAGGCAAAGCTGCAAGCAATTGCAAAATATTTGAAACACCCATGGGTAACGTAGCAGTTTTTTTTTTTTTTTTGTTTTTTCATAAAAATGCAGACATGACTTTTCTTTTGTTTAATTATTCAATAGACTAGGTTGAAAGGACTGGCAGCCAAAGGGCTGATGTGGAACTACTTTAAATAATAAACAAATAATCCAATTTAAGCATAACGTTGTTAGAGGAGCTATGTTATGAGTTTTTAATATTACCTTGACAAGCTGAAAAAGATAATTTATTGGAAGCAAAGAAAACCCAAAAATAACTGTCCAGTTTTGTTCAAATTAAACTGTTTTACAAATTTAGCAAAACAACAAAGAAGCATCTATGGCTGAGGATGGCAAGGATTGAAATGGATTGCAACTTGAAAAAATTGGGCCAACTTTCTCAAGTTCTCCTCTTGTGCTGTGAAAAAAATAGCCAATTACAGGTTATGGTTTGCTTCCCCTTTGAGAAAATAGCTTCAGTTGATATAATTATTTCTTTTGGTGTTCTAGGGATATGTTTGGTATGAGAATATTGGTAATGCTTGGTTTTAATATGACCTTCAAAAGACAAAAATGACTGACAAACTCTGACCTTAACTGGCAGCAGGCATACGTATTTTGCAAGCACAGTAGGGGGTTGAAACTTGAAACTTCCAAGAAACAACTTCAACTGTTGAACTGTTCGATGAGCTGCTTGTCTTAAATCTTCATTGAAAAAACCTAAAAGGTTAAACAACGCAAAGGTAGTGACCCGGAAATCATTTTATCCTGTTTTTCAGGTTGATGGAAAGATGGTCCCAAGAGATGCTGGCCATCCTCATTATCCATTCAATATTCCATTTTAATTGGTCTGTTACAACAGATTTTATATTTATTTTGTACCTGGTTGTTTTCATTTTCTTCTCATCTAATCAGGTTCTTTTGTTTGTTTGTTTTGTTTTTTAGTGGGAGGGTAAAGAAACGATTCTGAGAGAAGCTGAAAATTCACAGTTCAAATCTAGCAGTCTTCCTCAGGCGGCTTAATGTATGTTTCTGTTCCTGGCTGACATGCTTTGGCTATGCGCATAAAGTTCTCACCCTTCCATCTCGTCGCTATCTCACGGTGTTTGTGATTCCAGCTATAAAGGCAGACATCCAAACCCAGTTATGAAAATTGTTAAACACAACAGTAAAGTACGAGTCTAATGTCCTCTTTTCTGTAAAATGACTGAGATTTTTGACAGAAATAAAACAGAATAAAACTTATCAATACGTCTAAGTACAGTACTTTGTTTTATAGCGATTTTCTATAGACTGGGGTTAAGAGTGCCGCGGAGGGATTGTGGGATTGTTTGGGGAGACGCGATTGTTTTCTCAAACCGCGTTCCCCAGGCAATCCCATAATCGCTTGCGCCGCTACTCGGTCACAGTCTTGTCTGAAGCTAGCTATTGACCTTGAGAAGTACGTTCCGCGTGTTCGTAATTTGTTTCAACTGCCAATAGTTTCAGTTTTCAGTGCAGTTTTCCGCGAGATATGAAACAGAAAATTATCTGTTAAGAAGACAAATAACTTTGAATTTGACCACGTTTCAAAAACCGGAAGTGTAGTACTCCGATTACAGTTTACAATTGTTCGCAGGGAATATCCCTCGCACAGTTCACACTAATGGTACAGGCATTTTTCAGGGGCTTGTCCATGCGAACGGTCCCACGAATTCAAACAAGTTTGATTTCGTGGGACCATTCGCAGGGAACAAATTTTGGTCCCTACGAATAGATTCGTGTTAGTTCACACGAACGGAACTGGTCCCTGCGACTGCTCCCTGCGACTGCTCCCTGCAACCATTCCCTGCCAACATTGTCCTCGTGAGTGCCGGCCTTAAAAAAACTGACCTTTCGGCTGAGATTCTATGGGCAGGAATAAACGCCTCCAAGACAAGACAAGACGACATTTATTCCATAATATTGACTGTACAATTTCTTGGCACGCAGTTAGCCAAAAAACGCTAGTTGTGGCGTGCCAAATTAATTCTAACATGCATCTAACTTGCCAAAAAATAATACTTAATACATTCTAAATAATGTTTCAGTCTCGAAGTTTGCAATAGCTGTGGAATTAGTAAATTTGAACTTGAGTAACAAAAAATGTTGACTTGTCTCAAATTTGTTGAATTTTGTATCTTAGCTTAAAACCTGTGGATTTGTGACTAGCCTAGAGCTTACAGCAAATGACAGCTGCAGAGCATAGATACCCGAATCTGAATTGTCATTTGAAATTACCCAAATTACGAAGTTGCTTGCGCACAAGCTGGACTGAAAAGTGGAAGTGTAATGCGTTTGCTTCGCTGCGGGTTAAAGTTTTGAAACCCAACCACTTGTATTAGGACCACGTAAACATCCACAATTTTCAGTCAAAGATGGGCCAGGCACATTTAGAAACGAGGTCAACAAAATAGGAAAATCGCTTGAATGCGAGTTCCTTTCGTGATTATTGAATCGAACGATGTTCATGCACTTTGAGCCGGAATGTGCTAGCACGTAAGCGACAAAATACCCTATATTATATACGAAATATGCCAGCAACTTATACCATCCCCTGTTCCTCTGGTTTTTAATCTCTCCCTTCGCGTATAAAACTGTAAGTATAGAAATTTCTGATTATAGCTGTTGTTGTTGTTTTGTTTTCTTTGCATGTTTATCTGTTTGTTTCCTTGTTTTCTGAATTTAGCCTTCACGTTTATAGATAATGCAAAAGAGACTTGCTTCGAAAGAAACAAAACGGTCCCTTGTTAACAGCTTTTTCGAAAAAAAAAATTTTTTTTGCGCTTTTCATCTGCCCCGTTTTTTCTTCTTGCACCGAGGTTGTCTCCATGCACCCATCTTTTTCCAGTCATCCCGTATTTCGTCGATTTTTTTTAATGAGTAATCAAGATCCAGTGAAGTCTTGGCATTGTCGAACGCTTTAATTTCTCAGGGATTATCCAGCAGCTTTTGTCCGTAAACAGTTCCTTCCGTAACAGGTGCCTAACACTTGTTTTTATAAACTGGTCAAAACAATTTTTTAGCGTTTACTTTCCCACAAGAAAAAATACTGATGGAGGCTAAGTTTGAACTTTGAAAGATTGTTGTAACGATAATACCAGAAGCTATTAAAACATAAGATATAAGAAATAAGACGGTCTTTAGAGGAGACTAAAACAGATGAAAAACGTACGTGCCCTTCAGTAAATATATACACAACTAGGTTAGTTTGTGGTTATTTTTAAACATTACATGATATTAGTATTAAAGTTCGAATGCTGCTCACTTTTAAAATGAATTGTCTAATGACTGTAAATACTTCACTGAGTTTCAATGAACACTGAAATGTGTTAAAAATGAAAGCATACAAATATGATGTAATTCAGTGGAACTCGACGCAGTCACTTTAGCGTCCATAAGCCAGCCAGAACAATCATTAAGTATTGACAGAAATACATTTATTTCTAACTGTCTATGCTGGTCCATCTTTCAGAAATGAAATATGTAACTGTGGATGATTTGCCAAATGAAGCCCATTGAATTCCTTTACACATTGACAAGAAATAAAAAAACAAATGCGCGTGATAAAATAATGCTTTGCTTCCGCTGGTCCTCTCGAATGTTCCCGTCCTCGATTCCCTGTCCATTCCGGTTATTCTGTATACTCCATTCTTGGAGTGCTCGTTTCTTCCCTTTCTTTGCTAACCTCAGATGAAGTCTTCACCATTTTCTTCAGGAAAGACACGTATACGACGGACAGAGCAAACGCTGAAACGACGATAACGCAGGCTTCTACAGCAAACATGGTTGAAGACACGGGTAGAATTCGAAACAATCGAGGTAATTCCGCTTCAGTGCCAACGGAGACAACCACAGAATGAGTCTGGCTTGAGTTCCCTGCGATTTCTTGCGTGAAGCGAACGTGTTTCTATATAGGATGCTATGCTGATGCAACCCTGATAACAAACTTGTTTTTCAAGTCTTGACGCATAGCTTGAAACACCGCTTGAAAAACCGCTTGGTAAAATGTTGATGACTCCCCTAACCACATCGTCGCTGACATTGAAATAACAAAATATCGATTTTAAACACAAACAATTGAAGAATCAGCATTTCTATTCATGTGTGCAGTTTATATATATATATATATATATATATATATATATATATATATATATATATATATATAGAATTCAGCCCAAAAGTAAAAAAAAAAAAAGGTTTTTAGGCTATCGTTCAATTTTTGTCCATGCATATAAGGAGTACCCCGGGTCACGTGGTAACATGGTGAAATACAGGCGCGCCTGCTAAAAGAAGGGCGAGTTCTGCCATCGTACTTCAACTGAAAGCAGCGCACAATTTCTCTTGTTGTTGTTCATACTCCATAAACTGGGCGATTTCTTACAAAATTGCGTTCACTGACCAGCATTTCTCATTAAGGGCCTCTTCATATGAGCCCGTTTGACCGGGCTAGCTCGGTTAGCGGAATTAATTTTATCATCTTTTCATATGGCAAATTACAGCCCGGCAACCGGGCCAGACCGCCCTCTCATATGAACACGTGGAAATTTTTACAAAGCATTAGTGGTAAGGCGACAACCGGGCTCATATGAAGAGATCTAAGGACCTCTTCATATGAGCCCTATTGAATATGAACACTCCAGCCCGGTTACCGGGATGAAAATGATGCAATGCATTTTCGTCAGTAGAACGGACAGTATTTGATTCTGACTTCTTTTTTCTTCCATTTATGGTTCGGAATAATTTTTCTTGATAGTTTAAGTTAACATAAAGGATTTTGAGGTATCTAAAACCGATAAAAGCGAAAAATTCTCACCAGACTTGTTCATTAAATTTCATGCGTGAATAGTCGCGTCACCACTTTTCATCACGGTAACCGGGCTGTAATTTGCCATATGAACAGATGATAAAATTCATTCCGCTAACCGAGCTAGCCCGGTCAACCGGGCTCATATGAAGAGGCCCTAACTAACTGCTGATAAAAGCGCCAGAGGGAAAAGGCCTGGGAACGAGGTTGCGATCAAGTTCATACCCACCCCCAGTGCATGTTTATGTTCTGCTGTCGCTTTGCAGCGAGCTACAAGCCATTTGTGCAAGGGTTATAATTACTAGCATACTAGGCAAACATAACAACTTCAAAGTTACACAATGCATGGATGAAATCTGATTCAACACTTAGTCCGTAAAGCTGATCAAAGTAAATAAATACATAAATGGGTTTGAATGTTTCTAACATTTTTATAAGTTCTAATTGTTTTATTTGAAATATTGCATGGATCTCTAAAACATTTCATCTTATTATTATTTTTTTATTAAGGAATTAATTCAATCCATTGTTCCATATTGTTCTTTGACAAAGGAATAAGTGTCATCCAGGTTTTACCAAGAAATAAAAAATAACCAAAATACCGAATAATAAGCTTGGGATGATTAAATAAAAACCCAGCGTGTAATTATACAATTAGTATATACCACACAAGTGAATAATGCTTTTCGCGCGCTCTGATTGGTTAACTCGGAGGTGATTAGCAAGTACTATTCACCTCCGAGCAGCCGGCGTGCGAGATTTTACAATTTCGGACCGCTTGTCGGTATATTTTCACACATAAAGTATGTTTTGGTCCGCTAATTATTCAGCTTGTGTGGTATATACTAAAACAATTACTCACCTCAGTGTCGGTGAAAGTGGTGGATATTTACTGAGCAGCGAAGCGGCGAGGTAAATATCCACCACTATTCACCTCCACTTTGGTGAATAATTAATTATTCACCTCTTAGCTTGTTTGACAACGTACAGTCAGCAATATAATTAGTGACTTTTTTTCTTGTGATTTTTCTTAAAATAACCAGGAAGCTGAACACTGAAATATCCCTACGAGTGAATTATTCCATACTGTCATCATTATGTTGAAAAATTGTCCGGCGTAAACAGGTAATATATCCAGTTGTCAAACATCTCCGTGACAACAACATGGGCAGCGACGAATGTGCCTAATGAGAGAAGGGCTCGTTTGTTTCCAGTCAGCCCTCCAATGCTACTCTGCGGCAATATTACGGTTATCGGAATAGGTCAGTTCGACTTGCAATGTAGCAATTGGTCATATATGCCGGATCTTGGGCCGCAAAGATATCGAAGGGAAGTTCCATTCCGCAATTCCCGTGTCGCATTTACCCGGTTTTCTTACCTCAAAACGCCACTCAGTTGCTCAAATTTTTCTTATGCATGGTAACTGTAGAACGTATAACAAACGACGCTCGTCCTAAAGCTATCTGCTGAACACACAGGTGAAACTAAGCTGTTTAAATGGCAAACTGATCCCATACGAAGCTTCTTTTTAAGCGCAGCATTCCTCAATAATATAAATGACCCAAACTGTCTTTTTCAGCCGCTTCATACACTTGCGTTGACCTTGGTCTCCCATGGACGAACATCTTGTCGCGAACGTAATTCTTCACCACAATCACGTTTATGACCGCAATTATTAACACCCCACTAACGATTAGACAGATTTCTAGCACAGCCATCCTTGCCGGTAGGTTCCGAAGGAACAGCACCGCTATGAACAGAGGGCCCGACTGTGTGAAGCCCCGCCACTCGCGTCCCACAAGTTTAACAATATATCACACCTCTGTCTACTCCACTCAGGAGAATTTGACAGTGTTATGATGAAATGCCCAAACTCCATGGCATCGGTTCTGAGACAATGACTGTTTTACAATGGAGTCAAAGCTCTCCTGGTTTTGTTTATACACCAAGCAGATAGCAGATGTGCTTTCAGTCAGTAAACGGGCTATTTATCTGCAAGTATCCCATACAGTAGTTTTCAATTGAGTGTCGAAAGTAATCACTCGTTTTGCTTTGGTTTTGCATTGCTTCGCTCTGTGATTGGCCAGGAAAACTCGCGCCACTTTCTCAACCAATGAGAAACAAAACCAAAACCAATCGCGGCTTGCACGCGCGTATTTTCCCGCGCTTTGCGCCGGCTACATGTAATTGCTTCGTATTCTGATTGGCTCATTGCACTGCTTACTTCTGTTGTGATTGGTCAGAGTAATTGCTTTGGTTTTGGTTTTACGACACTCAATCGATTGAAAAGGGTTCTATATGGATTAATATGAGCGGGTAAGACTAGCAAGGATATGTGATAAATTTTCAGAAAGCAGGAAGTTTCGTTTGCCTCAAAAACGTCTGTGCCGAATTTGTTGAAGAGTAAATACGTTTTCCACAAGTTAAGCTTAAATTAAGTTCAACTATTAATAAATAATAATAATAATAATTTATTGATTTCTATAGCGCATTACCATGACGCAATGATCTTAAGCTGGTGTTGTTGTTTTAAAAGAAAAAAGGCTTTGAATTTAATTGAGATCAGGGCAAAAATTAATTCATCAGCATTTAGTATGCAAATACAAATAAGTTATTCCATCATGCGAAGTAACAACTCAACCGTTACGAAAATTATAGAAAGTTTTCTGCTTCAAAGAATTTCAACCACTGGCTGGAAATTTCTCTGATTTAAGGGATAGATATCAAATGCTGCATCATTGTGGAATGGTCATCGAAACAACGTGTGCCTCAGACAGTGCTGGTCTGCTTGATCCAGATAGGACCGAAACTGCTACATGATTCGACAATGCAAAGGACAAATTATGCTTGGATGGTTTATTGTCAGTATTGTTACTATGGTTGGCACTGGAATTATAGCCTACTTCTACTACAAGCTCCTGAACTATTTCATTAGAAAGAACATTGAAAGCTACCCAACGCCCATCGAAGAAGAGCCCGCGGTACAGAGGATAACGCTTCGGGTTCGGAATGACAACAGCGACGAGGACAGAAGCTTATTCAAAGAGATAAACAATATTGACATGAAAATTCATCGCGCTTGATGAATTTTAACTAAGCTAAGAATCCCATTTAATCTCTTTGTAAGACACAAGCTAACGATGTCTGCTGTATACAAGATATCTTCTGTTTTATTGCAGATTAATTTTGGTTCATATCGGCGTTAATTTAGTTGCGATCGGTCCTCATCGACCTAATAAGCTGAATAAGTGAGCCACTAACTATAATAATATGAAAGAATGCTATGATCAGTTTGCAACTCCCTTTATTGACTGTGTGATCCAGAGGATGGCAAAATGTGAAAGTTCACTTGCACAGTTTATATAGTTCTTGAAAGCTGCCACGGTAGTCCTAGCTTGATTAAAGCCCTCTCCAACGACTTTTGATTAAAGATTTCTTCTCTTACATGCAGTAACAGTGTATTTACAATCGTGCGTGCAGTAAAGCATTCTTGAAGTAATTGTTTTCTTTCAGTCTGTACGGCGTCATACTCACGTTATTTTACACCAAACTGATAAGAGTTCATTTCTCAGCACTCCACGGCAATCTAACTCGCTGATGATCACAGCAAATGATTCCATAGAAGACTATACTGCGTAACTTCATTTCACCAGATACTCGAAGTAAACACCCAAGGGAAGCTGCGTAAACAAAGTCATGATAGATGATAGTTAGAACACGGGTAGCAGGCCGTGATGGTGAGGGTACGCGTAAGGAAGCGGTCGATCTTTGTCGGAAATCTTTCCTGAAAAAACCATGTACGTCTGAACACCAAAGATCACAATGCAAACAGCCACAGCTCCGATTATGAGACTCACCGCAATCGCACCTTCTACTAACATTGTGATGGCCGATAGTTCTGCCTTCTCCACTCAGGTTTCTACAGAGAGAATAATGGAGACAAATAAACAAGAGAGAATGAGATGCGCTTTTCCCACACTCCTCAGTTCGCTCTCCCCAATCTCCACTCCACTGGTAAACTGAGAATGAAATTAATTGTTTGGTTTTGTTTGGCTCTGAAAAGCATTCGAGACGTGGCTCTGAAACCTTTCAACGGTGGCTGATAAATTATTTTCATAAGATGACTTGTCGGCCAAAAGATCGGGGGTTTGGGAGGGTATGAAGTGAGGAGGTGGCGGTAAAATAAGCCATTTTGAATGGGGCAAACAGCGCGCGAAATGCAGTGTTTGTATAGGATTGGGATGTCAAATAACTTTGTAATATTAAGTATCTGTACTAACTTTGAATGGTGAAGGTAATTTAGAGGGCTAAACATTATTCTTTTCAAAGCTGAGGGATACAGCTGAGCTAGAAAGCGAGTAATTGCTCTTTTAATTTTTCATTCATTTCCCGGTCTTTTCTTCCTGCTGATCTTCGCGGAGATTACAGGCTGGAAGCAGCATCGACTGCGAGTAGTCGTACTTTTTTCGTCCGACCACTCGCGCACCGCGAGTTGAAGGGAAAATTATTCATATTAGGAAGCCAATTTTCCCTGCCCCGCGCTCTCCGGCTGTGTACCGAAGCCGGACAGAACCCAGGGTTGATGTACACGGTCGTTTAATTCTTCAGAAAGTGAAGTTTTATTTTCTTAGAAAAATAAACACCACTGGTGATAGCGTCAACCAAAGATGTGGAGAAGTAAATACGTTTTCCACACCTTTCGTAAAAGAATATAAGGAACTGAAAACTGAGGCCAGTGTATGAAAATATACGAGTCGCCTTATCAATCATTGACTTATACCCATTCCGTACCGTGCCAAAGTTTTCTGCTTTAGAGAATTTCGCATGATCAGTGGCTTGAATTTTTTCTGATGTGCGAGATAGATGTCACAGGGGGAGGTAAGTCAAATATAACGTCAGTATGTAAAAGTCAGTTCTAAAAGACGCGCTGTCAGACAGTTCTGTTTTGATTCAATTTGTTCGTTTTGTTATTGAACTTGTTCAAATTAAGCGCTTTATGAGTCGACAATGCAAAGAACAGTTATGTCTGGATGGTATGATTATCGTATCAGCATTGTTATTTTGCTACTAAAGTTAGCGCTGCATGGGACTCTGACCGACTTCTGCTACAAGCTCCTTAAAGCTCTTAACTGAAAAACTTCAGAGAAAGAACACTGAAGTAAAGTTACCCGGCGCCTATCGAGGAAGAGCCAGCAGTACATAGCATCTTAATTGAAGAGAACAGCAGCGACGAGGACAGCAAAAAAAAAACTTTATTCAAACAGAAGCAAAATAACATTTACATTAACGTGAAAATTCATAGGGCTTGAGGCAATTTAACTAGAACAATTAGAGACTGGAACTCACTAGCAAACCACATCAGTGAAGAACAAACAGTGGAGGCTTTTAGATGACCCACTTGCACCCACTTGCATCTAGTTGTGTATCTTAACACAGCACCTGCAGTGACGGGCTAAGCCCTTTGCGGATAATTCAGCTGATTATAATTAGAATTTAAGCTTCCGAGACTTGAACAGAATATGTTAATTTTGGTCAGGCATGACCTATGCGATGTCTTTTACGTTCGCGGTATCATCTGCTTTATTGTGCCGCAATAATTAATCCGGGATTAATTTTCGTTCATCACGCGCGTTGAGTCACGATCAGCCCTTATTAAGAAAAGGATTAATTTCAATTAAATTCAATTCAATTCTTTATTTATTCACACTATGATGGGCATTTAAATAAAATTAATAAGGTAAAGAAATGACCATAATACAGCTTTAAGAAGGAGTGTTAAGCCGTTAAGGAATAAATTCGTATGTTAGCGGTGGCCAAAGTAGCGAAAGCTTTCTGGTTGGACACCGCCTTGTTTAAGTAAATTGCAGCACAAGAAATTAAATATTCAGTTACAACATGTGAGGATGTCATCTTTGTAAAGTTAGCATTCGCCCTCTGTTGTTAGCAAACAGATTGATTGCCCGATCACTGCAGATGACAAAACGTGAAAGGCTTCAGTGACACCTGTGCTCACTAGCTGCCATGTTTGTTCTATCCGTCCCCTCAAGGCGGTAGCTAGTATGATGAGGAGGCGAACCGAGGCACTTGCCTGGGTAAAACGTTTGAATTTACGGTATATCTACACACACAGCTAGTTGTATTTTTCGTAAGAGACACACAAAAGGAAGGAAAAATATGTATTTTTCCTTCCTTTTGTGTGTCTCTTACGAGAGACACACAGAAGCGAACCATGTTTAGATGTTTCTCTATAAGAGGCTTGACATTGAAGAATAATAAAGTGAATATTAAAGAGGTGTTTTTTGCCTCTGTGACAATTTTTGGCTGGCTACGACCCAGGGCACTGTATGGTGTTCATAGAGTAGTTCTAGATCTGTCTCATGTAGTAACACTACATTTGCAAACGCTCGTATAATAAAGCACTAATTAGAATACTAATTGTTTTGTCTACGGAGTCTTACTGTTCATTATCTAACACGGTATATGGGTTCATTTCCTAGTATTCTACAATCCAGAGGTTTCTGATAATCACAAAGAGCCGCGATGTCCTTGTTTATTTTAGTAAATGTTCCACGTAAAAGCGATAAACAAGCTGCACATAAAGCCCCGGCTACACGTTGTAACATTGTTAGAAGAACACGTCCCAACATTGTTGTAAGAACGCTTCTAACAATGTTGGATACACATATAACATTTTTGGAAACACGTCACTTCGGGGGTCTGACTTCAACAATTTCTACCTCTGCCATTAGGCTCTAGGATTGGAGACTGGGCCCTTAACTCAATACAACATTGCTGAAAGGGCGGCTACACGCTTCAACATTTGTTGTATGTTGGAGAAAATGTTTGATCGAAATCAAAACATTCTTCCAACAAAAAATGTTGAACAAACGTCATCAAACATGCATGCTACACGTTCTAACATTGTTCATCCAACAAATGTTTTATAACAATGTTTGAACGTGTAGCCGGGGCTTAAAGTTGTTATTGATGACGTTTAGAACACGGGTACCCGGCCGTGAAAGTAAGGGTACGCATAGTGATCGGGCGGATCTTTGTCTTGAATCTTTCCCGTAAAAAGCATGTACATCTGAACACCAGTGATCACGATGCAAACAACAACAGCTCCAATAACGACGCTCAGTGCAATCGCACTTCCTGCCAACATTGTGATAGTCAAAGTTCTCTCTTCTCCACACTGAGAAGTTTCTTCAGCAAATTATTCAGAACAGCGGACAACGGAAACAAATAGGTAAGACAATTTCCCACTCTCCTCTTGGTTTGTCCAGTTTCGTGTTGGAGTGAATGGGACGTCGGCTTTCAAACCCTTCTTTGATATTTATAAAGACGACTTGTATTAGTACGACATCGTCAAAATATCGGGTATTCATCGGGCCAAATCGGAAATCGAACCGATGGAATTGTGGGATACATTATCTGTCGCTTTCTTCTTAGCGTGTTTCTTGGTCCATAAATCCAGCTGTTTTGTCTACAACAGAATTACAGAAGGAAATAAATCAAGATAAAACTGTTTGGTCTTGGTTCGTGGTACTGTATCAACGCAACCGTTCTTAACTTAGTCTTAAAACAGCAGCGGGGAGCTTGATGACTTACGAGTGAGTTATGAATGGCACGGCTGCTGTAAAGAACAGCGTGGAAGAGCTAATCTTCAATTCAAGGGCAGAGTTCGAGAAACGACGATGGATTCTGGCGACCAATATACCAGACGGTGTAGATTTGGAGGTGGGTTATTACTTCCAAAAGCTGGTTAACGAATCACATTTTGTTTTAATTTTTTAGACCATGGTAAGCTTAACTACTGTGGGTTAGCTAGAATAGGAGAACGAAAGCCAATTAAGCTCTCGCTTGATCGATTGCATTGACAATCACTGGCTATGCACACAGACTGAAAGAACTTTCTTAACAGCAGAAGCTGTTTTTGAAGCAAAACATATACTGATCTGCTACTGTTGGTTAATTTTTCAAGATGCTAGATGTACCCCTTCGCCTCCCTCCTGAGGCTGTCATGTACGAGTTTTGTTAGAGCCCGGGACCGGAGAGTATCCACGTTGCTTGTTGTGGCAGAGCTCAAAAGCCAGTCTAAATATAACAAATCGCTGAGGGCTGTCCATCTGTTTGCCATTAAGATGAACCTGTCTTTGTCAAGAAATGAGAACCCTGGTTACGTTTGACACCTTCTTAGCCATGGAGTGCACCTATTTTTTACCCAATCAATGAAACTTGATCATAATGATTACCAATTGGTATAATCGATTGATTGATTGATTGTTGTTGTCGATTGTTCGAATGAAAATTGATGGTCACAATCAATTTGATCTATTTCTGATATTAAGAGATTCTATCAGTTATTGATTTTCATTTATTTGGCATGCCAGGATGAAAGGGACTGACATTTGGCATATTAAGGCCGGAAATGTCCTTATTATAGAGGTAGAGTTTATTTGCTTCAAAAAGTAGACTATAGTGTTTATAAACTAAACTGTTCATTTGTTTAATAGGACTTGAAACAAACCTTCCTTCAAGGCTTTGATGCCATTGATCTCAGACTAGAAAAAAATTCAGGTAAGGTGCAGTAATATGCATCACAATATTATTAATGCTTGTGATTGGTAGTTAGTTTTCTGTGTAGTATTACTGTAAAAATGGGGTGCTATATATATCCATTTGTCAGAATTTGCAGACCATTTAAGTTTTCAGTAAATGGAGTGATAAGCTTTCAAGTATGTTTGTTCATCACCATCATACAGATACATACTGTACTTATAATAATTATCCTCTCCCCATCAGGACTTTTCAGGGATAATTTACAACACTAGCTGGGGGACTTAACCAGACTGCTTGTGCAGTTTACAATTATTATTAATGAAGTAACTAATGAGTGCCCCCGTAATGGGAATATCAAATTAGGACAGATACTAGCTAGCTGGTTCGTTACATCCCACAGTATCAAATTAAGTGAAAGTATTCCGAGATGTATCAGATTACCTAAGTGAAAGTACTATGAGATGGGACCTATGGTTTATTGTCCTTATCCAAGAAGACTAGAAAGTTCAACTGTTTGTAGATGTCATTACAAAGTCAACACTTTCTCCTCAATTATTATTTTAAAGAACTTGAATGCTGGTCCAGCTGGGGTTTTGAACCCATGACCTCTCACACAGTAGTCCGGTGCTCTGCCAACTCAGCTAACCAGTCGGTGGTTAGCTTCATATTCCTTTAACATTTGAACCTCTCATCAGAGGCAAGTTACCCATAGCACGAAAACTCACTTACAGCAACTTCTTGCCAGTGTCACCTTTGCAGGTTGATGTCTGAACTTGTTCTGAAAAGCATATAATTTTATTAAGTTCCATAAAGCATGTGCCATACCATCATGTAAGGTGTTAATCAACTTCATCGCTGATTTATCTCCTTATAGCATTTGTTCTTCTTGGAACACCTGATCAGGCTATCAATGCTATTAACTCTCTGAATGGCCAGAGTTATCATGGGTTTGTCATTGGAGTATCTCTGGCCCCTCCAGACAGTCTTCTATTTGTCGGCAATCTGCCATTTGAGTTCACAGAGGATCAGTTTAGGAACTTAATGAGCCCGTTTGGGCCAATAGAGAGACTATTTCTAGTGCGAAGCTTTTTTACTGGAGAGAGCAAGGGGTATGGATTTGTTGACTACATCAACCGTGAATCAGCTACTCAAGCAAAACAGCAACTTATGAGCAAAGGATCTAAGTATGTAGGTGGACGGATACTGAGAATTGATTTTGCAGAAGCTAACTTGTTGACGTATGAGGATTTGCATTCTAAAACTTTGTTTGTGGACCGACTTCCTCGGGACTTTACAAATGCAGAGGTGATGAGAGACTTGTTCAACCAGAGTGGTACTGTTACGTTCGCACAGGTACTGTATTTTCTAGTTGTTAGTTGTATTATAGCTATAGTGTAGACCTGTATAATAATATTGATGAGCCCTTCCAAGGGGTGGTCTGGTGTCGCTTTGTCGCTCGTTTACAACTCTGTCTCTCGCTTGTTTCGTTATGGACAAATGTCGCTGTCGCAAAGAAAACAAAGAGGAGTGGAAAGTGAATTGTCCCTGTCGCAAACTATTGCACTTTTCTGCCAATTTCTGTCGGTTGTCTGTGTTTTGGGAGAAGATCAATTCTTGCCCGTTTTCAGAGCCCTGTCACTTGTTGTGTCTACCCCTTGGAAGGCAATGTTGATGATGATGACATCTGATTAATAATATTAGTATTAAAGGTCAAGCTTTGAAGGAAAAAACTGAAGACTGTCTTTCTTACTTTTAATTACCTTATGTATGGAGTGTCCTTGTCATGACCATTTTAATACTAATACCGTATTTACTCGTGTATAAGTCAACCTTTTATCACCTAAAACTCAGCCCAAAAAATTGCCCTTGACTTATACACAAGTCATAGCAAAAGAGCCAAGCTGAGAGCCCGAGAACTATCACTCAATTAACATTTTTGATAACAATTGTCTAAAATCAGCATAGCATGAAAATGTGCAAGTTTCAATTGTTTGTTTGGTTGGCTTGCTGGGAACCTCTTGTCTACAATTTTAAAGTTTGAAACTGTAAGTGGTTTAAATACAACCCTACAGGACTCATTTTCTAACATTATGTTCTTATCTGTACAGCAGACATTTTCTTTTAGGAGCTGTTGTTTATAGCACCGAGGTTTTTTTATCAAACAACCGCAGTAGCTTAGTGACCTGGCCCTGTGGAGTTAGCAACACGTGGAGTTATTTAGTCACCAGTACCCCACAAATTCGTAGCCCGGTTACCAAGTTTTTCAAAATGGCGTGTTGTTTATCAAGGTGATTTTCCCCAGCGATTTCCGAAGCTCTTTGTTGTTCCTATAGTCTACTAAAGCTCCTTCCCATGTCAACACTAAGAGAAAGGTTAGTTTAACGCGAAAAGATTTCATTTTCAACATGGTTCACTTCCAAATTATGAAAGCTTCCCCAAGTAATCCAAAGCGTTCGTGTGCACAAGTTATAGTGTAGAAGGGCTAAAAAACACAGTTGCATCTTGTTCTGCTTTTTTGTCCTCTATTCCTGCCAAAAAAGTCTCAGAAGTGTAGATTAAGTTTTTGGAACAATTCTATCAATCTGAATTTTAACTTTTTAGCCAGAAATGAAGAAAAACCGTTTTTTTTTCCTCTGAAATTGGGGGTCGACTTATACACGAGTTCGATTTGTACACAAGTAAATACGGTATATCAACTTGAAAATTCTCCTTTCATGCCTCGGTGCATTTCTCACTATGATAGTACTTTACTGTACTTGTGATTGTGAGAAGTTGTTTAAGCACTAGTACAAGTTACAAACTTTCGATACCATTGTAGTTGGACATTTTGTCACATGATGATCATCCAGTGGTTTCAATAAGCACTGACGTCCGATGAAAAGCGTCGGCTAATTCGATCAGAGACGTTGGCTACTTTTTCCCTAAATTGAAGTACATGTAATTAAAGAACGATTCTTTATTTTTTCTGTAATACCATCGCCTACTCTACTCCAACTCGTTGCCTACTTCAAATTTTATTGAAACCCCTGATCATCATACATGTACAGTACCGCTCAAATGTTAGTTGACAGCCTCGATTCAAACCTCGAATCTTGATTCCTGCGTGATGATTTTCCAGATGATTTTCAAGGTCAATAGATTTTGGATCTTCAACAGCCTCCAAAAAATATAGCTCATTTATTTCACCTTCATTCTGAGGTGCTGCACTTTGAGCAAAATAGAAATTTCGAACAAAGTTTGGCTGACAAAATGTGCGTTACCTTAAATTATCAGGGCTGTGCTCTAGCAGCGCCCGGTGGCCCCTGGCGACTTACTTTTGCATTTGGGCAACAAGGAAATCTTAGTTTTTGCACAAAATTACTATGCTGGGCACCCTGAATTTCAATGGTTCTGAGTTTTGGGCCCCCAAATATTTTTCTTAGAGCACAGCCTTGATTATGCAAACAAGTGGTTGTTTGTTTCGTGGTATGCAAATATTTTGGCATCTGCTTGCAGTTTAGTCAAACAAACACTAAGATCATAGTTTCAGTGTCCTTTAAAAAAGTGATCAGTAGCCATTTTAATGTAAACATTTATCATGCAATTGCTTGTTTATTTTCTTTGAATTTCTCAAACTACAGATTTCCATTTCACAAAGTAAAGATATTAATTTTGTAAACTGCAGATTTTCATTTCACAGACTACAGATTTTCAATTTGTTTTGTTACAATGCTCGTGAGTGTGGTACATTTGTCCAATTTATTTGTCTGAGTTGTTTTACCTGAACTTACATACAATGCTAGTCATTGGGATCCATTTGTCCAATTTATTTCTCGAGAAATCAGTCCAGCATAACGCTCATTACTTTCTTGACTCGAAACTCAATAGACCCAACTCTAGAGTCTTGAAGCTCGACTTGAGACTCTCAACTCGAAATTTTCAAGAATCAAGTCTTGAGGATTGAGGATTGAGATGCGAGGGATTGTCAATTTTGTAACAGCATTATATTATGTTGTGTTGTTTTAGGTTGCTGTAAACCAGAATGGTATATCGAGAGGATTTGCATTTGTTGATTATGCCACTCCTGAGGAAGCTGAAAGAGGGCAGAAAGCGCACAATGGAGCTTTGCTTGAAGACTCGCTTATCCGTGTGGCTTATGGAACCCCAGGAAGAACAGGGGCGAGCATTTTAGGTGGCCATCATAACACTGTGGTATGAACAAGTGTTATTTACATGTATATCATTAAATAAATATTTTTGATTTGCTGGTGCTTATAGGTTGTAATTTGCTTCACTAGTTCTGTGTTCTTTTAAACGATCATCGTTGACTTGCAATTTTTACAGTATCAAAAGTTTACAATGTTTTAATGTAATTGTAATTTTTTGTATTTTATGTTAATAGTTTCCAAGAGAACCACCTTGAAAAACAAGTATCTTGAAAAATATTTGTCTCGAATAAATGGAAATGTCTTTTGAATAAAATGTTGCTAAAATTTCGTTTTGGAAGGGTAGCTTACTACAGTTTTGATTACTGGATTTGTAGCTGAATGGCTGTAGATTCTAGCCTGAATTGGAATTTAGAGTTACATGTACATGTGTTGACGTTTTTCATCCATTCAGTGCCAGGTTATGTCTACTAGCAACTTGAATGTATTATTTGTGATTCTGTCTTTTCTTGTGTAATTGTGTTCTCTCTTTAGGGAGGCCAACAACGTGGTCCTCGTCCAAGGGGTCCTGCCTCTCATGAACCTCAAGCTGTAGACATGATGGGTGTGAGGGGCCACGCCCACTTATGGCTCCTCGCCCTCTTATGGGATCAGAGCCTTGGCAGCAGATGCAGAGGGGCCATTTGGCAAAACCCCCAAGACCACTCATGAGACCTGGGCCAGCAGTGAGTGTTGCATATGGACATATAATAAACTTGTTACTTATATAGCGTAAAAATTCATTAAAAATATATGATGTAATGTGCTTATATACAGGTGTATTAACAGTTACTAGATGAGATTGAGCATGATAATGAGAATTATCGTGACCAGGGTATAATCCAAAATCTGGGCCGATAACAAACCAAGGCCCAGGATTCTGCATTCCAATTTTGTCGCCCAAAGGCAAAAGTAAGTCACCAGGGGCCACCAGGCACAGCCCGGAAAGCCTCAAAATGTCTCACTATCATGTGGAAACTGAATCAAATAAGATCATTTAGAACCACCCACACAGATCATATAATTCATCATTTTGGACTAAAATGCGTCTATGTTTTCCATCACAGAAAGTGGAATCTGGTAATGTATTTCTCACTTTCCCTGATTAAGCCATTGGTAAATACAAATGTAGCTTACATGTACTTTGTGGCATAAATCATGTTAATTATTGGGCATGTATCACTCCTTGTGTCTGTATAAAGAGTGTACATATGCCAGTGCAAAAGGTAAGGAAGGTAAGGAATGCTGTCATTTCACAATAAAATTAAACTTACTTCACTAGTCAAGAATTCTACTGGCTTGACTAATTATTTTTTTCAATTACTTTGTGTATATTACCATTTATAACCATATGTTCGTATCAAGTTGTTGATTGTCTAAAAGGTACTCTCATTTCTTGTATACATGTATCATTAATGTAACGGCCTGTTTGTGTCTTAAGGGCCCAAGACCAATGATGGGCAGAATGCGAGGGCCCTCACCTGGTGGACCAAGAGGTGCTATGCTTGGTCATGGACCCAGGCCCCTTCTGGGCAGGCCTCCAGGGCCACGACAGTTAACCAGACAGCCTGCAGGTAAATTCTGGGTATATCTCCATAACACAACTGCTGTTATCAGTAATATTGTGTGCTTGTCTGCATTATTGAATTATAATGCACATGAAAATTAATAGGCTTGGTCACAAGTGTGGGTGTGCACAGATCTTCAATTGAGACTTTTAATAATTATAGGGAATACGGTAATACAAAAAGTGAAGAACAGTTTCAAGAAAATGAAGTGTTATCAAGTCTAATCAACAAACTGAGAATAAAAGCATGCAAATTGATGTTGCTTTATCAGCATGAAGTGAAATCTTGCTCCTTGCACATTTTGAGTGTTATAAGCACTTGTGTATGGCTTGTACTTTTCTCACGTTGTTGTGTTCATTTCCTTGTGTTCTTAACAATTCTTAATAGGTGTATTTATAACTTAACTGTTCCCACCATTTTCCCTATGACTGTAACATAAATATTAAAGATTAAATTTGAACCTGCAGCCCTTGGCGACTTACTTTTGCCTTTGGGCGACAAGGAAATCTTAGTTTTTGCACAAATTAAATTGCTATGCTGTGCATCCTGAATTTCAAAGGTTCAGAGTTTTGGGCTCCCAAAAATTTTTCTTAGAACACAGCCTTGACCTGTATTTATTTTGTTGTGCTCCAAGGTCCTAGAGGCTTTGTTGGTGTGGGTGTAGGTGGCCTGCCAGGTGTTCGGCCGATGGTACCGAGAGGGCTTATGCAACCTCGACCACTAATGGACTTTGGAGAGCAGCTTGATGGAACAGCTACTGCTCCTGACCAGATGCAGGTACATTAATGTTACTTACCTAAATAAAGAGATTTTCTGTGCAAGATTGCTACTATCTCTGTCAATTAATTTTAACAAGTTATGCCAGTAAAGCGAATGATACACGTTTCAACTTCTGTTGAGCAACAAATGTTGCAGCTGCTGTTCAACAAATGTTGAACAGTGTATAATGTGATGTTGAACATTGAAATATGCCATTGAACATGTTGAAAGTTGTTGAACGAAAATAGAGCTTGGCTCTATTCCGTTCAATAAGTTGGCGCAATAATGTTCAACATTATTTTGTTGCTCACCAAATGTTGAACCGTGTATCATTCGCTTAAGATACTCTGTTTCCAACATCTGGCAAGACGTCTGTTATAGCATGAGCATAAATATATTTATGCATGAGAGGTTAGGCCAGAAATCCCTTAGGGTTGGCTGAAGAAGTGAAGGCAACATTTAACAGTCATTTAACTCAGATATATCACAGATAACTTTTTAAAATTATAATGTTGTCATTGCCATCTGTTCCACCAACAGAGTACTCCAGCCTCCATCGTCAAGTTACTAAATCACATCTCCTTTTGCAGTGAGGCAACTTTAGTTTGAATAGTGCATGTATGTCTATGTGATCATATGAACTGCTCATGCATTTCGTGATTTATGGGCATGAGTGTTGCTTTGAAATTGTGCAAGTCACAGCCAGTGCAATTTGAGAATTTTCAAAACGTCAAGAGTTTATTATTGTTTATTAAATACTCAACAAAATTCTGCTGTGGCCATCATGCTTCACCTCATTTTATTGAGGTCTTTGTGCTCATATTCCTTGAGTTTTGTGTTGAATTTCGTTTCATTTGCCCATTTTTGCCAGATATTCAACCACATCTTGAGTAGCTTTCAAAGTGTTTTAATTTGCTTTTTTGCATTTTCTTTAAGGTCCTCGGCAATATTTTTATTTGACAAAGCAAACTGGCTGTGAGCCATTATTTTCAAATTTGGCGATTCTTCATCGTTTCTGTGGTAACTTTCATAATTGCAATCCTGGTGACATAAATAGGTTGTAGATTTGTTTGTCATTAGGGGCTGTAAACCTGTAACACCTGTTACAAAAAGTCATGTAAACTCTCAAACCGATGTTATAAGTGATGGTTGCTTTGTAAATAAACAATGTGGAGCAAGATCAGATGTCACGGGTGAAGCCAGCTTTAAATTTACTGACAGCCCTGGATGGGGGTTATTTCTTGATGCGGTATAACATCACAGAGATGCACTAATATGGTAAATTGAGGATTACAATGCATGATCAGCTTTCATCCATATCAATCCAAGACTTTGGTTTAGACTGTTGACTAAGATGACATCTATTGTTTCCTTCAGCTACATGTAACTCCTGTTGGTGCTGAACCATCTCAGCAATACACAGGTGAAACCATACCCACCCTGATGGGCGAACCAGTGCTGGCAGGTGCCTTGCCCCCTGGTGCAGATCCAGGAGTGTTTGGTCAGACTGTACAACCTATGGCACAGCAACAGGAAATGTTTGTCCCCCCTGTGCAGCAGCCACAAGGGATGCTGATGCCATCTCAATCCCAACCAGGCCCCCGAGCAGGACTACCTCAAATGGTGCGCCAGTCTGTTTTGCAACCCTTCACTCATGTTTGTTCGAACCAAAATGACAATAAACGAACACTGAATGACGCGTAGTTTAACCTACAGCTGTACATGTCAGTTAAGCTGAGACAAGTTACCTGTTCCAAAGCAATATTAATTCCCTGAGCGTGCCACATGATAGTACAGGAATGATATTGTGTGTGTTCTGGCAGGTTTTATAGAGGGTACCAATACTCTGTACCTTAAATTGGCCACCATAGAAAGATTTGTAAGCTGAAGTTTTAGAGTCAAGTTCTTGAGGTGGCCAAAATTAATAGATCATTTCTGAATTACCTTTGTGAGCCCTTGTGCTCATCCCTTCATATGAACATAAGTTTTCATTCACATGCAAATGAAACCAATTCTGAATGTGAGAGTGGTCATCGCTTTTTTTAAAGCCTGGAAAAATTCAGGCTTGTACAGGAGTTGAACTCATGACCTTTGCGATACCAGTGCAGCACTCTAACAACTGAGCTAACAAGCCAACTGGGAGCTGGTCATTTTGTTGGTTTGTAATAAACCTTTAAGTGATGAATATATGAGAATGAATATGTGAAAATCATATTTTTACCACAATTGCTAGTAATCTCGCAATCTTATTGGCTAATTTGCCGTTGTCGATAAGAGTCTAGACAACGCTGCTCCCATCAACATGTTGCGCAATGCCTTTTCTCAGCTCACACGAAATTAACATTTTCTTTTACGCTGATATTGTGGTAAAAAACAAATCAAATGTGGTAGCATTGTCTATACTCTTATCGACAACGATATTTGTCATCACAGTGGTCAAAATTTGCTGTGGACTCACGAGGCGCAGCCGAGTGAGTCCACAACATTTTGACCACTGTGATGACGAATATTGTTGCCGATAAGAGTGTAGACAATGCTACCACATTCGATTTGTTAAATTTGAACTGCAGATTACAGAAACTGAATGAATATGTGTTTCTGAATAGCCATCGCAGTTATGACCACTGAAAAAATTAAGCCTTGCACAGGAATCAAACCCACGACCCGTGTGATACCGCACAGTACTGTACCAACTGAGCTAACAAGCCAACTGGGAGCTGGTCATTTGGTTGGTTTGTAATATACCCATGAGTGATGAATATGTGAGAATGAATATACATGTATGAAAATCATATATTTCAACTGCGGACTAAAGAATGAATATGTGAATGATCTTTGCAGTTATGAACACTACTTAAGCAGCAGTGAAAATATAACCTGAAAAGATATGATAGTACATACAGGGTTTGAACCCATGACCTCTGCAATACCGGGCACAGTGCTCTACCAACTGAGCTAACAAGCCAACTGGAAGCTGGTCATTTTGTTGGTTTGTAATTTTTCCAGGCTTTATTTGTGACCCTCCACGGGAAAACGTATGTACTAATGATCATCCAGGCCATTTGATAGGGTACGATAAAAAATCAGAAATTGTGCGATATTTTCAGAGTAGATTGTGCGATAAGAAAGGACTATTATGCGGTAAATTATGCGATTTTTTCCTAAACTATTTCAAGCTTGTTTTACTAGGATTCTGAGAAAGAAAACGACTTTTAAGCTGCTCTAATGACGATTTTTACATCAAGGAACAAAAATAAGCAATTATGAATGAACTGGGATAAAAACTTAATTACGATTTTCTTAGATGATCAATTACTATGTTACACGACAAACAAAACATCAGTCCATCATCCATGTGGAACGTACCGATGGTGTATTTTTCTGCTCTGTCTTTAACAGTCAAATTTGAAGGAAGGTGAGATTTGGTTTTCCCAGTAGTTGAACACGAAGGAACAGCATGCGTTTTCACTATAAACTTGTCCATGAGGACGTCGGCAATGTACGCGAAGCTTACATTTTGTAGTCAAAAAATGCTTCCCTGATGTAAATTTGCTTATTTCCGATTACCACCTACTTAGAACGAAGGATTGTATGTCATGGATTTATATCAGCAATTCTGATAGGCTAAGTCAAAGAAATTAATTATTTGCATTGCGCCAATAGGCAATTCTTTAAGAATGAAAAAAAACTAGCACCAGGCCCTGGACCTGGGAAAAATGAAAATAATGCCTTGAACTACAATTGTCCGTGAAATCGATGGTTTCAGAACATTTCTTGGGTTTTTCGAAGCTAAATTGTCTTGAAACTAAGTGCAGTCGCGGAATTTTTTCAGAAAAGGCATTTATTTATGGTTTTTTTTTTAAGAATTGTGTGATTTTTTATGAATTAAGCAATTTTTTATGAATTGTGCGATCGGATGCGATTTGAGGTCAATTGTGTGAAATCGCACCGTCGCATAATATCAGATGGCCTGATCATCTGTTAAATGTTAGGAAACTAACGGATAGTTAACAGATTGCTAATGGCTTTAAAGTCCTTCTAACGCTTAGAACTAACGTTCTAACGCTCGGCCCTGACCTTCAAATGATTAATTTTTCATTACTGCTTAAGTAGTGTTCATAACTGCGATGATCACTCTCACATTCATTCCTTAATCTGCAGTTCAAATATATGATTTTCATAATTTTTATATTCACAGTCATTTAAACTAATTTTCATGTAAATGGTTGAGCACCAGGCCTCACTTTGAAAAAGAGGCCAAAAGTAATTCAAAAATAGCCAGTTATCTTATCATTTCAGTTGAAAGGCCTAAATGTAACCCCACCCCATAGCATATACACTACGCAGAAGTTTCTTTGGAAACTAACTGGCATTATCCATCTGCTCAAATATGTTACTGTTTTTACTTACAATAGATGCAAGTTCAGCCTGTACCAGCAGCACCAATTGCCACTTATACTGGTGCCTTGCCTGCAGCAGTGCAGACACCAGGAACAGTGCTTCCACAGGCTCCGCCATCAGTTCTTGTACCAACCCAACAGCAGGCACCTAACAATCAGGTGCTGTATGCCTCTGCCCCTGCAGCCATGCCAGTGCAGGGTGTGGTCCCACAAGTGGTGCCCCAGGATCTATCACAGTACCAGCAGGGTGTACTGCCAACAAATCCTGGCGTGACTCCTGCTGCTCCTGTCACTGGTCAACCCGATATGAATGCTACCCCATATGCTGTACCAGTCATGCAGCCAGTTGTAAGTATCACATGATCAGTTACCATAAAATCCCAGTATACAATGTAGCCCCATCTATTTGTAAACAAATAAATATTCTGGTTAAGTGTAAATAAGACCCCCCCCCCCCCATCACTTTCTGTTTATAGGCCCATTTTATAGAAACAGCCCCCTCCCCCCCCCCACTCCCAGAAAAGAAGGGTATTCCCATCCCCAATCATAAGCCCCCTCCCCTTCACTGTGTTGTTGCCTTTAGTTAATAACATCACATTCACATAACAGTCAGAACGAGAGTAAGGAACAATGATTTCTCTTGTGGTGAAATAAAGTACCTGTTTGTTTTGTTATCAGCTTGTTTCGAAACATTTCTCCATTAAACTTATAATATTATTTTTTGGATTGTTTATGTGTGATGGCAAAGCAAAGGAAAGCTCTGCATTTGAACAAAAATGAAAAACAAAAATTAAAGGCTTTAATTGAAAAGTAAAGTTGGTAAACTGTATCTCAGCTAGGTAACAAAATACTTGCTCTTGAGTGATCACATCAACATGCACTTTTTCAAAGGCATGCACTTTTTTCAAAGGCATGCACTTTTTCAAAGGCTTTAATTGAAAAGTAAAGTTGGTAAACTGTATCTCAGCTAGGTAACAAAATACTTGCTCTTGAGTGATCACATCAACATGCACTTTTTCAAAGTTGTGACTAGTTTGAAATTCTTTATTTTTGGCACAGAGTGACCCACCTGGTGGTGCAGCAGTTAGCTCAGGTTATGTTGTACTTCCCTCAGACTCAACCCAACAAAGTGGATTTTATGCACCACAGGAAGGCCAGCCATACCCTATGGTAAGGCAGCTCCTTCACTTTTCAGCCACTGTATACCAAGTATCTTAGACTCTCAAGACAAAGGGAAAGTTGTTTCAGATTGAGTGTACATAGGCGTCAATGAAGTATTAACTTTGGTGTCAGAGTTTGTCTTTTTGCAGAAAAAGATGGGTAATTAATTTTAATTAATTTATTAACAACCAGTAGCACATAATAGAAGTAGATACAATGAAAAGCCAAAGCCAGGGACTTACATGTATATGGCATAGGTCAAAAAGTACATAACAAGGTGTGTTAAAAATGGGTGAGTTAAACAAAAACTTTGGCCTAAAACTGAAGTGACCTGTCAATAATTTCTTTGAAAGGTCATTCACACTGTACATCAGATCCTTTTTTGTGTCTGTTTCTTTTATTTTTGACAAAAGCAAGGCTGTGCTATAAGAAAAATTTTTGAGAGCCCAAAACTCTGAACCTTTGACATTTTGGGTGCCCAGCATAGTAAGTTTGTGCAAAAACTAATATTTCCTTGTCCTCCAAAGCATAGTAAGGCCTCAGGGGTCACAGGGTGCTGCTAGAGTATAGCCTCAGTCCCATTTTTGAAGTGGTAGGGCTAAAACGTCTGGCCAAGTTCAAGTGGTAGAATGCATGCATTATCCATGTCATCTGGTGCCCTAAAAATCAGTCCAAGAAAAAAGTTAATGACATTTGCGCCCTTTTTGTTACATTGCCCGTCAATTACGAGAATATTCGCACCAATACACCATTTTCCTAATGTTCAGTTCCTGGTGAATTGTGGGTAGATCCAGTCCTTTGTGGGGACAAACGGTCACAATTTTACAACCTAAAATGACCGTTTGCCCCCACAAAGGACTGGATCTACCCACAATTCACCAGGAACTGATCATTAGGAAAATGGTGTATTTCAGAGCGAGAAGGGTTCACCATACTGCATTTGAGAAAGCCCATGGACTACAATAATAATAATAATAATAATAATAATAATTAATAATAATAATAACAATTTAATAACTTATATAGCGCTACTTACATATTCTGATCAAAAGCGCTTTACAGGTCTAATAAGATTAAAAATATTTATTATGCTATGTATATTATGCATGTACAAAAACCAGCTACAATCAATGAAAAATAAATTATCATGAAATAGGAAATAAGTTAAAATTAAAATGCTGACCTAAACAAAAATGTCTTAAGTTTGCTTTTAAAGACACCGTGTGGGAGAGTTGAAAACACTGACCCCCGCTCTGTGGAGTACCCACTGACTCCCACTCCGGACTACCCGACAGAGTACTCCACGGATTACCCTGTGGACTACTCTGCGGACTTCCCCTGTTATGGTAAACCAAAATTACTTTTAGGCTGAAAAAGATACAAGAGATGTACAATGTACTTGCTTCACTGGGTTGCCATCTTGGTTTTACTCGGCCCATTCCTCCCTCATACAGTGTAAGTGAATTTGTCAGTTAAAAACTGTGGGTGTTTATTTATAAGTCTTTTTATTCTTTCATCTGACGTTCATGCATATAATGTGCGTTTCTCTTCCACAGAGAATTTTTATGTGCAGAAATCTAGACTTTAGCTTATATTATATAATGTTTAATGTAGTGTTTATTTATTACCAATACCCACCAAGATTAGCTGATGCTACATACAGGTTTTTTAATAATAATAGAAAAAGGGTACAGAGCCAAATGGGTAAGTCTTGTTCAGTAACCAGTTTTAAGTCTGACATAGGTACTAAAGTACAGTCTGTGGTGATTGGCAATAGTAGTGGTCTGGCTGACTGGCTTGGCCTTTGATCCAGCTCCTGCAAGAACCACTTGTTCCCAGAGTTCATTTTAGAGTTCAAAAAAACATACAAGCAATCCGTCAAGGAACAATCTCCTTTTACTTCGGTATATTGGAGGAGCATATGAACATAGCTTTTTATGTGGAAACAAATACGTTTGTTACTGATGACTTGCTTATGAGGGAGGAATGGGCCAAGTAAAATGGCAGTAACCAAGATGGCGACTGAAGCAAGTACATCTCTTGTATCTTTTTCAGCCCAAAAAGTAATTCTGGTTTACCGTAACAGGGACCCCGTAGTCCACGGAGTAGTCCATAGGGTAGTCCGTGGAGTACTCCATGGGGTAGTCCACGGAGTGGGGGTCAATGGGTAGTCCATGGAGCGGGGGTCAGTGTTTTCAACTCTCCCATGTGTGTGTCACAGCAACATGCAGTTCAGCCAGCAGGCTGTTCCATAGAACTGATACGACAAAAGTAATGGACCTGCCACCAAATGTTGGGTGCATTATTTCCCATGAAACTTCTAATAGAAGGCTATCATTCAAGCGTAATGACTAATGAGTAGGGAAGCTGGGATGGTACAGTGATGAGAGTGCTCGCCTCCCACCAATGTGGCCTGGGTTCAGTTCCTGGGCTCGGCGTCATGTGGGTTGAGTTTGTCATTGGTTATCGTCCTTGCTCCGAAAGGTTTTTCTCCGGGTACTCCAGTTTTCCCCTCTCCTCAAAAACCAACATTTCCGAATTCCATTTTGATCTGATTAGTGTGCACTGTGTGTGCTAAATATGTTAAAACTCAAAGGGATTTATTATTTTATAGCTAGAAAATGGCAATTTCAATGCCCATTACAAGTAACATTTATTTGTTATTACAGCCCCAGTACACCACAGCAGGCCAGACTGCCACCTCACAGCCATTAGTCCAGTTACCAGTTGGCATACAACCAGGCACTGTGCTACAGACCCAGGTGCCAGCATCCCAACCATCTGCTGTCCCCATGGTAACACCACAGGCCCCACAGTACCAGTGGTATCAACAAGTGGCCCCTGCTGTTGGCACTGTACCTGTGTCCACCCCACAGCTTACACAAAACCAACCTTTGCAAGGTATGGCTTGTTAAATGTTTGATTTGAAAATTTGTTAGACGGTGTAAAACACAGTGCTGTCTTAACATTTAACATTTAGAACAACCTTGGAACTAAATTTTATTGACTTGTAAAGTTCGTTGCTTGTTGTTTGGCCTTGTATACCACTTGCTCTAGTGTGTCATAAAGACATAAGAAAACATAAGTTGGACCGATGCCTGTCACAACACAGTCATGTTCACGAGCGAAAGTTGCTTACTGCATAATGAACCTAACTGTAAACTCTCCTCTGATAAGACGTGTGAAAAACTAATCGCGCAAAAAGTTCTTTGTTTTCTTGTCTTGAAACTCTTTGTGCTCTACTCGATACTCGATCACCTCGACTCGAAACTTGATGCTCTCAACTCGAGTCTCGATACTCGAAGCTTTCGTAGATGAAGGTGCGAGGTTTGAGTCGCAAAATTTGAGCTTTGAGGGACTGTCAACTTACTTTTGCACAGAACTGTAAGACTGAGTGGTTAATAATTCTTAAATAAATTATTCTCTCAATTATAGTCATTTTAAGATTCTCCAAATATTAGTTGTCACTCATTTAAAAAAAAAAAAGCGCAGTTTCACTTCCATAATTATGTCCATTACAAACAAAAGTCAAGGAAGGGTTTAATTCATTGTATCCTTTCATTGACAGCATTCAGTCAGAAAAGTTAGCCTCCTTCGCAGACATCTTTGGGCTCGTCACGCGTTCCTTGCCCATGAACGTCTGCTGAACTGAACTGCCACTTCCGTTCGCTGGCCGTTAGCCTTTGTTTTGAACAAACCAATAACGAGCTGCGTAAGAATGGAAATCGAGCCCGATTCACGTGCATCGTCTGTGAAAATAATCCCGGGATCGAAGTCCTACTTTCAAAAAATTGGAAAACGAACTATGATTGGCTAACCACCGCGAACGGAAGTGGCAGTTCAGTTCAGCAGACATTTGTGGGCAAGGAACGTGTGACGAGCCCAAAGACGTCTGCGAAGGAGGCTATCAGAAAAGTAGGATTGATTGAAGGCAGTACAAAGACCTGATAACTAACCTGTTAAGTGAAAGCAAAACAAGAGATGACATTGTTTGATGCAAACCTTGTTTTTCACATACATGTACAGAGGGTACATGTAAGTTGTGGTTTTGATCACCTATGAATGAAATCATCTGCAAACAAAACCAGGAGTGTGTGTAGCAACACAATGCCAACTGTGTATATTGCCTTCCTTTCACTCATAGCAAACTGTACATCATTTACCTTAATGTAATAGTCAAAAGGTTATATATGTCTGCCACTCATGACCAGTGACACCTTCATTAGCAGGAAATCAGTTGCCCCAAGGGGAGTTAGTAGTGTCCTCACACCCTGCCAGCACAGTTCAGTCTGGAAGCATCTATGGGCAGTATCATCAGCCACAGCTGTACCAGCCACAGCCAGGAGCAGTCCCTGGGGCAGAAACCATGGTCTATTATCAGCAGCCTCAGGTACAATATAATGTTTAGTTTATGTACACACATTCCTGAAGTACAGTGAGGGGAATGATACTGTAAGTTGATGCTGCTCCACTGTACGTAAATACCGTAAAGACTCACAGATAAGCCGCACCTTTTCCCCAAAACTTGTTATTCAAAATCGGGGTTGTGGCTTATCTGCAAGACCATTTGGAAAAGTTGCCGTAAGTTTCTGTGAATTGACATTTTTATGGAAAATTACATTAATATATACTACATAAAACTAAAACACAGTATTGGTCATTGCTTTTGCAAGTTTGGTGGCTCCTAAAAGAGCCATTGGTAATGCAAGTATTAGCTTATTTCAAGCTCACATTTCTCTGCTAAACCTTCGTTAACACATTAAACACTCTATGGTCGCTTTTCTTGAACAGAAGAACGTGACACAGCCTGGAATTATTTTCCATTCCCCCACGAAATTGTTTACAGTATCGACGACGGTTTGTAACTTCAACGGCAATTGATCCTCCATGAGCAACAAAATGACACACTATTCTCAAGTATTCGTGTGGCAAATGGCCCACTATTTCTCTTTGCCGGTGTCCAGTCTTCCATCGTCTGAACTATTGCGTGGCTACTAAGCTACAACATTCACAACGATGAACACGCAAAATTCTACAAAAAAATTGTCTATTCAATGAAGAAATACCTGTCAACAAGTAAAAGAATAACATCAATCACATGTCATAGTTGTGGACGTGATGTTTATTCTACTGAAGAGCTAAAATTGTGGGTACAACTTCGAAGTATTATCCATTTCAATGTTGGCAAGTTTATGTTCAGAAGAAGCCTTAAGGGGGGACTAACTTAACTACAGACTTAGCGTTGTTGCCAAGGGATTTTTGCGGACTGTATTTGTAAAACACAGTTTTTCGGTGTTTTTGCCACTGTATTGGTGAAACGTGCGAACAGGTGAACATTTAAAATTAATAAATTGCTATTGCGCATGCGTAACTTGCCCAGGCCCCAACCGCGCCTTAGAGAGAAAAATCCCTAAAACTTGGAGAAAATTATGTGAAGTTCCGATCTTTTTTGCCAATCGGAGATATTCCAGCCTTCTTTACAAGCCTACGTAAGCAATTGTTGTTAACGTACATAACTGCAATGATAATGACAAAATGGTATGAATTTGCGTGCTTATGACGTCATAAATCTCAGAAAAATGCGAATTTCCAAAAATCGATACGTAGAGTTTTGCACCTTGGCGATTGTTAACCATTGGCACCATTTTTGATATCCAGAAGTGTACGCCACTCAAGTTTTAGGCCTTTTTCTGTTCTGGTCACGTGACTTACCAAATATGGTTGTAACTCGAAAATCTTGTAAACCTTTTTGATTGTAAAAACATAGCCAGACAGCTTGCCTGTGCAAGTTAGGGTTTCCAAGATATGAGCGTTGGGAACTTTCTATAGCTACAATGTTAGCTCATTTTGTAGTTAAGTTAGTCCCCCCTTAACACTCGACTTTGAATTTCTTTCAACTTTTACTAGAAAAACTTTTTCCAAACTTTGAGTTGCTAAAGTCGGGGTGCGGCTTATCTGTGAGTGCAGCTTATCTGCGAGTCTTTACGGTACATCAGGTTTGCCACGTTCAGGGAAAATTCAGGGAAAACAGACAGATGTTTTTTCAAGGTTGAGGGATAAGTCGGGGAATTATGTCAGGGGAATGGACCACTTTGACGGTGTCATGCAATATAGCAATAATTATTATAAAACAACCTCCATAGATTAAATTATTGTGCTAAATTTAGTAAATATGGGAGGTTTCATAAGAATCCATCACAAACTTGTGGAAGTATGAGACCCCAAACCTGCCAACTTTTACAAAGAAATGTATGTCAGGTGGTAAGTGCTGAAAATTCAGGGAATTTTGGCTAGCCAGTAAGGCAATTCCTTGTTAATAAGGGTAATGTTGTTTCAAAAAGTTCCTGGAAAGGAAATGATTTCTGTGGGCTCATTGCCAGTGAAGCAGCAAACCTGAATATTGTAACTGATGTACAAGTATTCTATTTTGGTACAGCAGCAGCAGCAGCAGCAGCAGCTGCAGCCAGGGATGTACCCTGGAGTAATGGAGACAGCCCCAGCAACTGCTCCGCAGACATATCCTTCAATAGCTGCAGTGTCTGGCAATGAAAATGCCGTTTTTCCCAGTGCTAGTGTCGCACCACAGCATTCTGCACCTCCAGTTGTATACAACAGTTCGCAACCAGCACAACTAGTGAGTGTATATCCACAGTTGATTTAACCTAGCTTATGAAAGGCCACCACAGCTTTCATTGTTTAGCTCAATTTTAATTCAGGGAATTTTGGCTAGCCAGTAAGGCAATTCCTTGTTAATAAGGGTAATGTTGTTTCAAAACGTTCCTGCAAAGGAAATGATTTCTGTGGCCTCATTGCCAGTGAAGCAGCAAACCTGAATATTGTGACTGATGTACAAGTATTTTATTTTGGTACAGCAGTAGCAGCAGCTGCAGCCAGGGATGTACCCTGGAGTAATGGAGACAGCCCCAGCAGCTACTCCGCAGACATATCTTTCAATAGCTGCAGACACTGGCAACTGTTTCTCTTTCATAGACAAAATAATTATTAATAAAAACAATGTATGGCAGTTGTTTATATTTCCAATATTGAAGCGTATTTATCCCTGTAAAATGTTTGGGTACTCCCTGTTTTCCTTATGCATTCCAATACACCATTTTGCTAATGATCCGTTCCTGCCAAATTGTGGGTAGATCCAGTCCTTTGTGGAAGCAAACGGCCATTTTAGGGCATAATTAGAAATTGTAATTTTCACCATTTGGCCGCACAAAGGACTGGATCTACCCACAATTCACTAGGAACTGATCATTAGCAAAATGGTGTATTGCGCTTGCTAAGATCTTCTTCAACCACGTTCCCAAGGTCTCTCCTCTTCCCGCCCCCTGGAGTGAGTGAGAGAGAGACCCTGGTTTGTTGTGGACTAAGGTGTCCAGGATGCTTCACAATAAGAATAGGATGCACTGCCCAGAAATTATTATTAAAATTACTAAGGGTTCATGAAAAGAAACTTCCATCATTGCCCAGATCAAGGTGCAAGCATATAAATCGCTAGTCAGACCAACCCTTGAGTATGCAAGTTGTTCCTGGGACCCTTAAAGAGATTACCAGAAGGTCTTACTAGACCAAGTCCAAAGACAGGCAGCCCGTTTTGCAACGAAAACCATCTCAAGGGAGCCAGGATGTGCGGCAAGAGCATTTAACCATCTGAATTGGCAACCACTTGAGCACAGGAGACGAATTGCCCGATTAGCATTGATGTATAAAACTCTTCACAACCAAGCTGTACTAGATATTCCACCTTGTGTGCAGAGGCAGACGTACACTACAACAAGGAACTCACATGCCAAGAAGTTTTTGGCCAAGAACAATTAAAGACTGGAATGAGCTGCCTTTAGAAGTAATTGATAAACCAAGCATCGGCACCTTTAAAGCAGCTGCAGACAGTTATTTTTATTTTTTGTTGTAATACTTGCTTCATGTCCTTGAGATTTTGCAAGTTACCATATTAGATGTAGATGAATATTAAGCTTTATTTACCCATCTTAAAAAGAAATATAGAATGGATTTACATGCTGAAGATTCTAAGGTGACAATTTTTAATTTGACGATGATTTGTGTTAAGGTGGCACCAGGTGGTCCTCCACAGATGAGTCAAAAGAGAGCAGCAGATGGAGATGCTGCACAGTATGGACAGCAAGGACTACCCAATTACTTTGATGCCAATAAGCGACTGCGATACTAAGGACCAGCATGTGTGGAGTGGTGACGTGAATAATTGTAGTTCATAACTATATGATCATAGCCCATGTCATGAGCCTTCATGTGAAGTATTATTGTAACATTATGAGTAGAGAATATTCTTTGCGCATATATATTTTTTAATATATAAATTCAGGTTGAACATTGATTATTAAGCATAATGCAATTCATGACTCATGCACCGTTACATTGTCAAGTTTTTAGGAGCTCCCTTTCTAATACTTGAAGTGATATAACAAACACGAGGAAGATTATTTCATCAGATGTTCAAACACTGAGAAGCAAGTTTAAAAAACAACGACTTTTTTTTACCTTCTACAATGTGTTTTGATATCTGATGAAATATTCTTGTTGATATAGCCTGGTGCTTACCATTTGTCAGAAAAATCCGGATGGAATGACCATTGAATAATGGCTAGCAATTTCCAAATGTACCGACCAACCGGATGAGATTGGCACTTATCATTTACTGCAAGGTGTTCCGTCATGCGCACTCACTCGTTCTGGCACAAAAGGACCTGGAAACAGAACGATTCACTCAAATGGTAAGCAAATTTCCAAAATTCTGCCGTTCTGAACAGAAAAAGAGGACTACTTCTGGAGGTTCCACGATTTCGGAAAAGATTTCTGGAAAATTACCTTACCATTTGACTTCAAACCAAAATTTCTGGATTTTTCTGACAAATGGTAAGCACCCATAACATCCCAAAGCATTTATAATTCTTGGAGAAATTCAAAGCAAACGTTCACCCAGTTTTATGATAATTAGGATCACATATCCAAACCTCCTTCACTATAGAGATTTCTTTTTTCTCTCTTCATGAATTATTTATGTATTCTCCCTTGGCGTTTTTAAAGCCTCTTTCACACCTCATTGTTTTGCTCTTTTGCTGGGTACCAATATTTCCCGGGGGAGGGGGGGGGGCACTCCCTATAATGGCCTATACGGGGAGGCTCCGCCCGAAAGGGGTACCTTTTTCACACTTCAGGTATATGAAAGGGTAGGGAATTCTGCCATTTAGGTATTTAAAAGGTCCTTTCTTTAAAATATTTCGAACACACATACCTCACGACTGTACTGTTCTAATTTGATGGTATACGAAAGGGTACCTTTTCTGTCAAAACTGGTATATAAAAGGGTAAGGGGTCGGACCTTGGGTCAGAGCCTCCCCATATTAAATGTGTTTTAGTAGCCACCCCGGGCAATATTTAACAATAAGCCTATGAGTTTGAGATTTCGATCGCGTGATAGCTGACGAGGGCGCAGCCCAAATCAGCCGTCACGCATAGAAATCGAGAGCAAATAATCTAATTGTCTTAGTATAAATCTACAAGTCGTTCAAAACTAAACAAGTAAATTATCTAAATCCTCCTTACAGACTCTTCGAAAACGCAAAGAAACGGCCACCATTTTGTTGACAACCGCTACTCACTATCTATTACAGAATAGATAGCGAGTAGCGTAGCCAGTCAGAGAACGGCATTCATGATAGAACGCTATTAGGTTTACACTAATAGTAGATATTCATCATGGCTTTTTTTCTTGTGACTATGTAACAAATTGAGTTATCAAATACCTGTGAATTTAATGTCACCATTACTACATGCACATGTACTTATTGTATCTAAGTGTATGGTTTTTACACTCTAATATGCCTAAGTATTTGTTTCATTATATAAACAATTCTTTTAGACATTTTACAAAGATAACCCATCCGAGCCTGCTGTCATGGTGTGGTGAAAACGTTCATCTATTTAGTGTAGTCGTTGTATGATGAAAAGCTTCATGTATTACTATTAACCATATGGTAGAGCAGTCTTCTGGAAACAAAAACAAACTGGTTATCAGAACATACATATAGTGCAAGCAACACAATCGATTGTAGCTGCAATGTCTCTGAAGTCAGATGCAATATAATATCAGTGTACAAGTGACAATTCGTTTTGTAGCTATTCTAATTGCATGTTTGAGAAACTGGCTCCAGTGTTTTCTTCAGATAGCCACAAAAACAAAACATATTGCCCCTCATACTCAATTGAAAGCTGTTAAACTTAGAGTCACAAGAATATTGATAACAGAGGTTGTGGCTAAGATCATGTGTTACAATCTAAAATCTACAGTGTGTAAGGCATAAGTGATTATATGTGCAGAATAACTAAAAAGGAACCTGTCATTTATTTTCAGTACTCTGATTAGTAGTTGGTTATAATTGCCATAACTTTCATTGCCAGCTAATGTTTTATGATAGTCAACAGGTCATGGAATATGGAGATTTGTTCTAAGCTTGACATAAGTTTATTCACATCGCTTGCTGACAACGTGAATAAGAGCCAGTGCTCAATTCTGAACATGGTATAATTATTAGTTACAATACGTTATCTGGATATTGTCTGTTCATGCAGCTCATTGATAATGGTTTTGTCACGACAACATGTTGAATATATATAGAAATTCAGCAGTTTCCATGAGTTCATAATAATTGACTTGACTCTAAAGCATAAAGGGTTGGTTATATCTTAATAACCCTATATTTAAAGGAAGCACACACCAGCGACGGATTCCATTCACACAGGATAGTTTCAGTAACCGCTCATCAGAGCAGTTTTCAACTGAGTGTTGTAAAACCAAAACTAAACCAATTATCAGCCAATCACAACGAATGAAACAGTGCAATGAGCCAATCAGAATGCAAAGCAAGTTCATGTAACTGGCGCAAAGCGCGGGAAAATGCGCGCGTGCCAATCTAGATTGTTTTTGGTTTGCTTCTCATTGGTCGAGGAAGTGGCGCGAGTTTTGCTGACCAATCACAGACTGAAGCGATGCAAAACCAAAGCAAACACAATTTACATTCGATGTTCAATTGAAAACTGCTGTGCTACTCCTCCTGCATTGTTAGTCTTTATTACGTAGGTATATGTACAGTACGCAGAATTTTGATCAAGAGCATATAAAATTGTTATTCAATATCACCGATTCGTTTGCAGCAGAGGTTTCATCTGATCTCTGATTAGTTTGCTCTGCTGTTTGTACTGTAATCCTGGTTTAGTGGGACATATACAGTAGTTGTCAATAAAGTCATTTATAGCTGCGCCATTTCTCTCAAAACTGAATTTGAGGAAACAATTTTATTTCCGTAGGGACTGAGTGTATGCCAATAGAAAGAAGTACTGTAGCCACCTCACTTTTTGTTTACTTTTTGTGAGGAAAGGCTTTGCTAAATCGTCCATAAGAACTCTTTTCATCATTTTCAAAGACTCTCACAAAAGTTTATCATAATGATTAGCCGCATGTAAGGAAGTATAGCAAATGACGGTGCCTTTCGTAAAAGAGCCAAAGGCATTCGTACAACGGATTATTTTGATTTTGCGGATCATGACCATTTCGATGAGCATTCTTGTGGTACCGTTTGTTCAACAGTTGACATCTTAATCCCATTCATCTAATGTTCTGTTTTAAAGATCCTATTTATTAATAATGATTTCAGTACGGGGAAGAAGAGACATCTTGGTAACGAGGCTGTGCTAATACTCACTCGTTAAGCCCAAAGTGTTGAGGTTACTGTTATAACTTTGTTTCTGTTCTGTTTCCTTTTGTTTTTAACGCAAAGATGACTGGGTTGACATGCAAATTAAATCTGTCATAGTTCAGTATGACTTCATAGGAGATCATGTTAAGATTTGCTACTTTGCCACGTTGCGTGATGTGTTGGATAGTGTCAAAGCAAAGCCTTCAAACATGGTATAAAGTACATTCAGATGTCTCTCGTTATGCGAGTGTCACCAAATCTGTTTATTGTTTATTGATTCTGTTTATTGATATTCAAGTAAGAGTTACAAAATAAAAAAAAAATTATACATAAACACACATATCAACTTCCTCTGCGAGGCGGGCAAAGGAAAACAAACATAAGGTGATTCAGTTGGAAGAGATTAAAAAAAGGAAAGAAAAGGAAAGGAGAAGGAAGATAAATCTATATAATCGATACAAAAAAGATGAACTAGAATCCACACAAACTACTAAAATTTCTCTCTTTCTTGTGATATTTCTCAAAAATTGAAGTCTTATTTGATTCATTTTTCAGTGAACGGTGGCTACATGACAGGATTTACTGAGTATCATTAAAATCAGTGATTTTAGAGTTTGTGTGGATTACCAAATCGCCATTCAAATTCAGATCATTTAGAGTAATTTCCTAATCTGGGGGCTTCTGAACCTTGATTCGAGTGACGCAACACGAAGCCGGAGGGAGTAATCTTCAAAGGAAGCTGCTTTACCTGGCGTAGATATATTAGATATATTTTCTTTGCCAGTGGATAATGACACCATACAGTGACGATTACAACTCCACCCCCCCAACCCCCCCCCCCCCTCTCCCCCCTGAAATAAAAGATAAAACCACCAGTCTTAAATACCAACACCCTTTCTTGTTGAGCTCGCTCCGAGTACAAACCCATGAACTCTCAGGATTAGAGCTTCGTTCTGCGTTGTCGCAATGTCGGGTCAATCCTTTGTGAAAATATTATAATTACCTCCTCCAAAAACAGTGGTATTCAAGTGAGTATCAGGGGGTGTTGTAGACTATTTCAGTCCACCGCAGCGTGAATTCTTACATTCAGCAGATAGTTCCTTCAAACATTAAAACAGAAGATATAATCCCTACATCTTTTTAAAAGGGGGGCCCTTGTAAGTTTCTCTGTTCTTCGAAACCAGGTGCTTTCTTTTCCGAAGTTATTTTCATGAGACGGGCTACATTGCTGGTAGTCTACGAGTAGACCCAAGGGTACGTCGGTCCCTTTAATGTCCTTTGAAAAAAGGCCGGATCGCTCAAAGTGTAAGTGGCTTCTCGTGCGCATTCTCAGGTCTAAAACATATCCCGTTCTCCTGACTAAATTCTACGTTCCCCTTTAACCAGCGGTCGTAAAACGAGCCATTCCGAGTCTCCGTGAGGAACGAAGACTCTTGGTACGGTAATTAATGATCACGGACACAAAACATCATTCGTACGCCGTTAAATAGACCTTTTTAGCTTGTATGTTCTGTTTTCCCCATGTAGGTCAGATCATGTGATGTTACCTTAGAGAACTGTTTCCTTGAAGTTTCGCCTTATTCACGTGCATATGTACGCATAATTTATGAAAAGACAAAAGGCAAATCCCCCAGGGAAGATCACATGGTCTACATTGGGAAAACAAAATCTACAAGCTAAAAAGATCTATTATGACAAATTTGATTTCACCAGAGCTTGTCCTCCGTTTAGCACGCATTGCGTGCCTATGGATGGATGGATTGCTTGATTGATTGATTGATTGATTGATTGATTAAAATCACAGAGGTTTGCTAAACTCGAAGGTGGCACGCAACGAGTTAAAAGAATGAGCATTTATGACACATTTGACTGAAGTCCGAAAACAGCCAGTTCCCAGTTTCGTCTCAGTTACAAAATGAATAGAGGGTGACGGAGTACATTGGCATGGGTATGTTTATAGCATAAGCAAAAATGTCAGTGATTATCCCTTTATGTTTCAAAATCGGGCGATTATTTAAGGGGGGCTTTCAGTTACCATGGAACCTCACTTGCGGACATCTCTCGTGAGCAGACACCTCCTACAAAGGGCTCCATCTCCGTCTGTGATACTCACAAATGACGTAAAACAAAGAAAATAAAACATTCTAAACTTAACAATAGCTCGTAAGACAAAGGAAATATCGTCAGGTTCTCACACTGAGGTAAACCCCATAAAGGGACACTAAATCACGGTCCCAGCGATTTCTCAACTAAATCTCTAGTTTTGTAACCTCATGTTTACACTTTAATTCAGTAGACAACTCTAGTAAACGGGCACCTATGTCCCGTCCCGAGTGTGTCTGGTTACGGGAGGTTCGACTGTACTAACTGTTCCGCCCAGAGGGTGTCTTGTTATGGGAGGTTTGACTGTAATGACTGTCCCTTCCCGTGTAATAATTTGTAATTATTTGTTAAGAATTCGTTAAACTGATAACGATCGAATGACGGCTTTTCAAGATAAACTGTGATTTGCAAGATTTCAGGTAACTGTATCTCTTTTGATTTCAGAGGCAAGTGATCTTTTACTGAGAAAGGAAACATCCCAGTACACTGCGGTATTTCTTGTCACTTTTGCATTCTTGGTTCCTATTTGCAAATGACTTTAATAAAATTCCATTTGGACTTCAAGCTGTGGTTGTCATTTCAATGTGGTTGACGTTGTAAGCAATGTGACCTGGACAGTTAATACGCCTTTGCTTTTAAAGCTCTGTAGTACTGGCCCTGATCTCAACATACAAAACTATAGCGAAAATAGAGGGGGTCCCAGTCACATCTCAGATCTGTTGGAATGAAACGAGACTAAAGGTTTGCCCACCAGCATCCCTGTCATCACAGCTTTCCTACCACAATTTCGTCTCCCAGTTCCGTGACGTTTCCGTCTCTTTTCTTTTCTCGTGTCCCCCCCCCCCAATCCGAACAAACATAACATTATAAGAATCCTAACTGGCTGGAGGCAAACCAGTTGGCTATTTACAAGGATGACCGAAGAGCTGAACCAGGGACTACACAGAACAACACCAGCTAGTGGCTAGAGCGGGATTTGAACCCGGGATGACCGCATTGAAATCCAGCGCCCCAAACCACTCGGCCATCCTGCCTCCTCAACTGAAATTGTAGGATTTAGAAAAAAGACTTTTTTTAGTAATAGAGAGTTGACTGCAGTTTTGGCCGACTTGGATCGGCTAGCTACAAGAAACTACATTGTAGTTATGAAAATCGTTTCTTTTCCATCCCTGTGATATTGTCGATGTTAGTTCAGTTTTTCGCGACCAAAACGCTCATTAACAGTCCGTTACTTTCTACTTCATTCCGGAACGGGTCCTTCTCTTATTCAGTAACGACCCTCTAATTAACCTGTTTTGGTTTGGTTCCGTGCTTTTCGAGAACCCGATGAAATATTGGCCTGATGTTTAATTTTGTTTATCAGTTTATTTGTTTTTAGTTGTCATCGATTTCGAATTCGTTTCGGGTCATAACATATGCCAAACGCAAACTGAATGAAGTTTGTTTTGGCAATCTTCACTGTTTGTATTATGAAATTGATCCTAATTATTTGACTTAAGTTTGTGCTCTCTTTTTAACGTAAATTTTAAATGTACTTTGTCATTTTGATTTCAATGATAACATATTAGAAACGAAATTAATTCAAAGGTCCTCAAACGCCAGCCTTTGAGGTCAAAGCGCTTTGAGTTTTATTTCCCCCTTAGGGCAGTTTCTCTGAAAACAAAGGGACACGGAATTCAAGAAGAAACAAGATACCACTTCGGAAAGGTCTAAAAGTCATCGTTAAGCCCGCCGCACACGTGATGAAACAACTGAGCAAAATGCCTCGCGAGGCATATGGCTCAGTCGAGGATCGGCTGAGCCATATGCCTCGCGAGGCATTTTGCTCAGCTGTTTCCTCACGTGCGCTGCGGGCTTTAGCCAATGAAACGTGAATTTAATCACGTGTGTCGGGTAAAAGTTAATTGTGCTATACCGCACACACTAATGCTTATGGTTTAAGTTGACTATCACTGTCTTCGCATAATAAGAGCTGTTTTATTGACTGCAAACGATGTGTATCTCTACGTGGCTGAACACAAAACCCAGCTAATCCCAGCCTTTTGAAGTCGCTGTTTGTGAGTACACATTTTAGACAGTCATTAAAAAGTGATTATTGGAGTGGATTTTGTCCCCAGGGAGTTTTGAGTTAAATTCACCAAACAAATAACCCGCTCATGACCTCTAATCATTTTTCCTGTGTATCTTCTTACAGAGCTACAGTTTTAAGGTTGCTTCTTGTGCCTTTCATTTTTACACTTAACAGTCAAATTTTGGAGTTGTATCACTTACAGACGGATATGTGTTCTGAGATACAACAACTTCCTCCTCAAGTTGGATAAAACCAAGAGGCATTTTTAAGTGAAACAATTTGAAGTTAACTGAGGCAAAACGACAATGCAAGATGGATATAACCTTGTTTGTTGTATCACTTCTGCCAAGGAATTAACAAAGGGTGCTCCTTAGAACGTATATGTGAAAACTATGCCTGTATCATCCCTTCATCAAGCTGTTTGTTCAGGAAGGTTGCGTCAAATGCGTTTGTTGTTAGATATCGGTGTCAACCCGTCGCTGGTAGACAATCAAGGTCGCACACCGCTCATGGCTGCAGCGTGCATCACCAAAGAGACGGTGGCGCTTCGGACTACACGCCTTCTTTTGAGCCGCGGGGCGCGTGTGGATTTCGCGGATCGTCTTGGCAGGACGGCTTTGTCGTACGCGTGCGAGCACGGCCACTGTAAACTTGTTAAGCTTCTTATAGACGATGACTACGATATAAATATGGCTGACAAGGAAGGTAATACGCCACTCATGTATGCCGCCATGTCTGGTAACGTGCCGACACTGCGTGAAATATTACACGTTGTGGTGAAATACAGACTCAGTGTGGACTTGAGAAACAAGAAAGGCTTCTCCGCTTATCTGCTAGCGGCGAAAATGGCGCACGATGAATGTGCTCAAATACTTAAGACAGAGGCAAACGCGTCGGATTGCGTGCGTGACACGGAATTTTTTCTGAGTGATAAAGAATGGGCTAAAAAGGTGAGAAGAAACTTTAAAAAAGAGAGCGTTGACTCTCGTCCTAAGACTTCTTTTGGACTTGGTCGCGCTCACATGATAAACACGCGGGCTTTATCCCGTCTAACAACCCGCAGTGAGACCACAGCAATGACACGGAAGGTCGGAGTGGTAAACATGTGGTATCCTTCCTCTGAGGAACAAGATTACAATGAGCATGCCTATATATCACGTGTTACAAGCGCGTCTTCAGTATCCACAAACAGCCGACAAAGCAGTGTACCGTCAATAGCTCGTACACAAACACCTGACCTACACGCTATCTTCAGTCAGTATGTCTTGGTTGACAACAGGCCAGCGGTCACTGTAGGAGACCGCAGGTACCCTGCACCTTCCCACAAGCCTGTAGATTCTAGTCCTCCGATAAGACCTGCGCTTAGAAGCTCCCGTGTGAGTACAACGAGTAAAAAAAAGGTTTCTATTCACAGATAGCAGGATATCTAGCAATAAGGGAGAGGATAATTTTGCATGTGGACTGCTTACCTAAACAACCTCAAGGAACAGCCACAGACTGAATAGCAAAGGAAAAATAGCTCTCTAATCGTTTCATTTATATGATCACACATAGTCAGAACTGAATTTTATCCAAAGACTCTCAAGATGTAAAGATCATTACACATTAAAACACTGAGGTAAGGAAAAGAAAGTACTGCTAAACAGCCTTCGTTTGAAAGATCACGCTCTTGTATTCACACCGACAGACTCAAAAGAAAGTACTGCTAAATAGCCTTCGTTTGAAAGATCACGCTCTTGTATTCACACCGACAGACTCAAAAGAAAGTACTGCTAAACAGCCTTCGTTTGAAAGATCACGCTCTTGTATTCACACCGACAGACTCAAAAGAAAGTACTGCTAAACAGCCTTCGTTTGAAAGATCACGCTCTTGTATTCACACCGACAGACTGAAAAGAAAGTACTGCTAAACAGCCTTCGTTTGAAAGATCACGCTCTTGTATTCACACCGACAGACTCAAAAGAAAGTACTGCTAAATAGCCTTCGTTTGAAAGATCACGCTCTTGTATTCACACCGACAGACTCAAAAGAAAGTACTGCTAAACAGCCTTCGTTTGAAAGATCACGCTCTTGTATTCACACCGACAGACTCAAAAGAAAGTACTGCTAAACAGCCTTCGTTTGAAAGATCACGCTCTTGTATTCACACCAACAGACTCAAAAGTCAGGATTTTCTTAACAGACTCGTTAAATCCACCCTCGTAAAACACGTTAAACAGTACTAAAGGGAAGTACTGCCTAGTAGCTTTTATCTGAGTGGTCACACTTTAGGATTTCACTAACAGACTCAAAGTTACAACCACCTTGTACAGCATAATAAACAGCATCAGAGGACAAAACTGCTCAATAGCTTTCATTTGAATGGTCACACTTAACGATTTCATCCACAGACTCAAACCTTAAAACCACCTTGTACATCATCATCAACAACCCCACTGGAAAGTATTGCTCAGTCGCTTTCATTTGAATGGTCACACTTTAGGATTTCATCCAAACACTCAAAACTTAGAACCACCTTGTAAAGCACAATTAACAGCATCACGGGAAAGTACTGCTCAGTAGCTTTCATTTGGATGATCAAACTTTAGGATTTCATCCACAGACTCAAAAGTTAGAACCACTCTCCCAACATAACAAACAACACTATAGAGAAATAGACCATTTCCGAATTCCCCGCATGAGCCTCCACTTCATGCTAGATCCAGTTCATTAACGAGACTACGAATATTGTCTATTCCACTCACACACTTCAAAGATGAATTCTTTTAGGAGACTCAAGGAACCAGTTATTTGACTCGAAGGCCGAAAAAGTTACGACAAAATGATAATTCAGTTATGTTTTAAAGGTAAGTGATAAAAAATATACCGTTAAACGGAAGCCGCGACTAAACGAGTCTTTGTATGATCAAAGGGAGGGAGAGTTTCACGGCTCTGCGCACGTGCAGCTACAACGTCAGCCCATTCGATTCTATTGTTTCTAAACCAATCGGAAGCGTGCAGATGACTCTCGCTGTGAATTTGCATTTGAAAATTTCGCGCTCAGTCGAGAAGACGTGACAATAAAGGAGAGATTGCTCATTAGATAAAGTACACATCAACCACATGTATTTCAGTAATCAATTTTGGGCAAGCAGAATGATACTCTACGAGTAGCCATCCGGTCACAAGTGGACTAGCAGAATGATTGATGCCCATATGACTACCGGCCATATTGGTTCACTGAAACAAAAGAAAGCATTTGCATAAAAATAGAGTTCAATTCCCAGAGGTTTAGTTTGGGACACCAACATGGCCGCCCTGACGTCATGTGAAACACTCTCTATATATAGACCTTATATTCGCTCGTACATTTTGTTTTCCCAATACAGATCATGTGATGATACTCAGGAGATTTGGTCCTTCGTCTTGTTCATTAAAAAGAGTGCATGCAAACACATTCACCAGTTGCATGCACCAGCTTTTTATTATTATTATTATTATTATTATTAAAATGAGCAAGACAAAGGATAAAATCTCCTGAGTATCATCACATGATCTGTGCAGGGAAAAGAAAATGTACGAGCGAATAAGGTCTATTGCATGTGTGATTGAAACATCGAAGTATGAACTTCTTGCACATTTTTGAATGCATTAGCGGACCCGTTCGATCTTCGGAGACGGAAATACTGCAATTTTGTGTTCGAGTTTTCATCACCGATATTGAACTTTAGGAACTGTTACACCAGGGCCGAGATAAACTTAGAATGCTATACTGTGATGTGACAGAAGCAAAATTGCAAAAACAAACTTCTCAAAGAAGATCAGAGGCTTCAAATACTTAGTTTCAAATTCTTACTCCTTTGAAAGCCAATAACTTTCCACGAGTCTTGAAATTGAGACATCTCCTTCTGTCACATCACAGAAGAGGTTATACTTTATTACTAAGTAATAAAACCATTTACTTTACTGCGCTTCTCAATCAGAAAACTCGGACACAAACATTGATTTTCCCAGTTCTAACTTTAGCAGCCGAAAAAATCGACCCGGTGTAAATCGCGATCTGCCTATAAAACGACATCTATCGGGTTTCCTGTCAAATTTCAGCGGAATCGACCCTCAAAATTCAGAAGTCGAAGCTTGAAAATGAAACACTTACCCCAAAAATATGGCTCATGAATTTATTCATAGGCAAGAGTCCTGTGCGACCTTAAGTGGAAGCACGGAGCTTTTAGCAATAATGTTAGTTAGTACTTTAAGGAAAATCGGTTGCCTAAGAAACAGCGTTGGCAGTGTGAGATAGTTCGTTTTCTGTTAAAGTTCTCTCAACGCAGACAGTGCGCAAAGTGGAAAGATATTTGTAAGTAAAACATGGCTCTGATGGCAGAATTTTCTGCAGTTGTATGTAGCGTGCTGTTGGTAATTTAAATTTAGAAAACAGTTTATGAATAAAAGAGTGTTCAGTAATAATTTTGTTTGCAAACTGAGTAACAAGTTTGCTGTGTTAAGTAAAATAACACTTGTACACTACCGGAGCTCCTTTATTTTCCCGTAACTCTTAGTCGATAAGCAAACGTTAATAAACACTAAACGTTGATTTTATTCACCGCAAACATAACCCGTCTTGATGCTTAAGACTGAGAAAAATCGTAAACAACCAGACGTACAGAAGATACCAACAAAATCACATATAACACTAATATTGATACTTAGCTATACTTAATATGACATCATATCCCAGCCAACAAATTAAATTCATTTACAATTAACACAAATTTAACGTAACTAACAAAATATTTTACACTCAAATTCGGAACTCAATTGCGACCCTTATGAGTAAGACTCATTTACAGGGGTATTTATATAAAGCCCAGAGCAGTTTAAAGAGCTCGCGGGGAATGATCCAGGGGTCATCTGTGATACCCACCAACAGGTCTCTCCCAATAGCGCGCCCTTTTGGTGAACACATCGCTCGGCGCCAGACCTTGAGCAACAAACCTTTGCTGTTGGTGTTGGTTTCGTGAAACAAGTTAATCGCTAAGATTGCACGATTTTGCGCAGAATTCATATCCCAGATGAAAGGGGCTCTGTCTCCGCTCCTCAACATTCTTGGCGGCAGTGCACCCTGTTGGTCAGCGATGTTGTTGAGATTTGTTTGATAATGCGAAGCTGCAATGAATTCCACGAGTAGTGCCCAGCCAACTCCGAATTTCCTCTCAGGCAAAGATAGCAGAGTGGCTTCATCGGTGAAAAGGGGAAGCGCTGAATAGAAATTAAAACGAAGATTAAAAAAATAAGGGAAAACAAAGACAGTTATCCATGTTTACATAGTAACACACAGAGTACTAGCTACTTAAAGACAATACCATACCGTATTTCCTCGAATAAGCACCCACGCTCTAATAAGCGCCCTCCCCCGAATAAGCGCCCACACCTTCGGCAAAAATAGCAAATAAGCGCCCCCTCTTGAATAAACGCCTCCCACTTCCCATCCCTCTCACTTTCTAAAATAGTAGGGATACAATTTCTATTGTCACTTTATTTATAATCTTTTAAGCTTCAACAACACTGGCATCAGTACATGTAGGAAAACAGTATATTTTCCGTTGAGTCCCTACCATGCAGTTATTTCTACCTCAATGTGCTTGCAGAGGTCTTTTATGTGCATTATCCGAAATAAGGTGCTGTTCGTTGAAAGAAAAACTTTACTTGCGCGTCCCCCTCGATTAAGCGATATGTCGATAGCGTGGCGGCACTAGTGCTGGTGAACAATAGCAAAAGAAGCTAAGGAGAAACCTTTTGTTGAAAGACACCAACATGGCGGTGATCACGACACGTGCATATACGGTCCATACAGCCACAATAGGGAGCCTTAGCAACGAGGACGACAAAGGCAACGAGAAAGCCACAAGACAATGGGTTTAATTAGCAAAAACAATTGGTCAGCACGTGCGTTTTACATTTTGGTACATTTCTTTGCCATCCTCTGCAAAACAAGAACGTGAAATGACCAAATTTTAGGTTTCTTCCAGAACGTGAGCGCCTAACGGTAAATTTTTCTTTCTTTTTCCTTACTAACGCCATTCAGATTAATTTAGTCCCTGGATAGTTCGTCAGCATTTCCCAAGTTCAACAAATTGAAATAATCGCGAAAGAGTTTCAAAAAAAGAGAAGTTATATTTTGAAATGACGTTTTCGTTGAAGTCACCGACGGTCCTCGTTGCTAAAAGTCCCTAATAATTATTCGCGCGAGTGACATCGCATGTCGCATGTCGCATGTGCTAATTAACAACCAAGTCATTTCAGTGGCCTCATTAAGATTTACACGTGATGAAATCGCAGACGACAAACATATTTTATTGTTTGTTGCAAACTTTGCATTACCACTTCGCTTCGTCACAGGAAATAGAAAGAAAGAAAGTTGACAAGGGGCATCGTTTACAACTCTCTCATGGATAAGCCTTGCCTTAAGAACTCTAAGAATGAAGTGGGTAACAATGCGTTTTCTAAGAGGAAAACGGAAGAAGGACTTCACGTCTAAAAGTGAGAGGAAATGAACTCTTGACTGATTTAAATCAAGGTAAGATTCTGTCGAGTACCTTTTGTTCTCGTGTGGTCGTCACCAAAATATTTCTCAGTGCACAAACGTGGGCGATGAAACTGTTTTGCCTTGGTTAAACTACCTTCTCTGAATGAAAATGTCACATTTACTGTCTGTTTAATGTGATTTTTGTTGGTGTATTTCACTGACGGCCGGGCTTATGTGGCGGACATGATAGACGTTTATATAGATCTATCTTCCTTCTCCTTTCCTTTTCTTTCCTTTTTTAAATCTCTTCCTACTGAATCACCTTACGTTTGTTTTCCTCTGCCCACCTCGATTAGCTAATCTATATACAAGCAGAGGAAGTTGGTATGTGTGTTTATGTATAATTTTTATTTCGTAACTCTTATAGACATCAATAAATTTAAACATTGACTTGACTTGAAAATGTCGAGGAAGTGATTTTTATTCCATTCAAATTTTGCTGTTTCTTCAGCTGTAGACTCCACTAATTTTCAGGTGTTAAACAAACAAAATACTCCCGTGAAAAGAACCAAAAAAATCGAGCCAACTGAAGTTTGTTTTGTCCCGCGATATCTGGATCTTGGAGTCCCCAATATCTCCGCCTAGAATTGGAAGTAATTTGACTCACCGTTAAGAAGTGACGTAGTATGAGCCTTCCACATCAACGCCACAGTGATATCCTTGTCAGGATCAACGGAAGGTGAAGTAACTTTGACTCGTCCAAAGAACTCTGTCCAGTCGCGTATCACATCCCAATGTTTCACCGAGCATTCCTCGACACTGGTGCAAAACTTCGCTTTGACCTCATCGCTCACATTTATTGGTTTGGCTATATATATGGGATGCTTCAATGGTGAGAAAATCCCGGCATTTAAGGCCCCCAGAAATGGGAGGACAGAGAGATAGTAATTCATGTCGGCCCACCAGCTGTTTGGAGACACACAGTGATCGCTACAGTCTCGCCTCCCAGCTATGTTTATACGGAGGCGACCGGATGTCTTTTGCCATCCGAACTGGAGCGGCAGACCCCAGAGGAGATTCCCGGTATTATTGTATCCCCAGGATTTAAAGTACGGCTGTGTGTGTTGAACCATAAGCTTAAAAATTCCCATTCTCTGTAGATAAACCCATGGATCGATGATAGTCCTTGTTTGGGTACCAATCTCTTCAACTGGGAACTCATCCAGGGAGCCAGGAGCTTCCTGCCAGCCCGGTGGATAATGCCCTTGGGTTGAGACCGACTGGGATGATACAGAAGTCAATAAACAGCTTATTGCAGTGCATATGAGCAGGAACTTAATCCTCAGATGAGTCATGGCCCTGCTGGAATGAATTATGTCTTAATCAACTGAGTTGGTAAAGAAAATTAAAAAAAACGTCCTTTAGTGATGCCGCCTTCAGCTGTGTAATTAGACAAATTCGAATTTAATCGCTTTTATTGACAATTTGCTTGTTTTAATAAGCAAGACGCGGTGAAAGACGGCGCGATAGCTTTAATTAATCAACAAGTAACTATCATTTTTTGAAAATACTGAGCTACGCGATGAAATAAGTGCTAACTTGAAAAAGTCGGGCCGACGTTTTCAAGTTCGTCCCTTGCGTCTTAGATGAAAGTAGAAAGACTTACTGTGGTTTGTTTCTTCTTTAACAATTTTCTTGATTTTATCTCGCTGGTGATCCAGAAGCCGAATGATTTAATAAATTTTTGGCCGAAATGTGAGGTAATCCCCATTATACTGCCCTTTTAACTATTAAAGAAAGATGGATAAGAGATTAACATCGTTTAAAATTGTTAATTAGTAATGGTAATAGGACTGCGTGGAGTCCAATTCGGTCTGTAATCATACGAGTGATAACAAAATCGGACGACCGCGCAGCGGGAGTCCGATTTGTTTATCACGAGTATGATTACAGACCGAATTGGACGACACGAAGTCTTATTACCAATTAATCATAAAAATTACAATTTCCGAGAAAAGAAGAAGAGCCAAGTTATAAAAGGGAAGGAAATTTTGCATTAAAAGACTGACAAAGGAAGCGTAAATTGTTTAATGTCGCTCTGAAATTGACAACGATCAAAATGTATGGTGATTGTAACCAAGGTTGTGATTGGTTGATTTAAACTACAACTTTGAATGTGATTGGTTGATTTAAAATACTACTTTGAATGTGATTGGCTTATTGAACTGTCCGATAACAAAGTGTCCAATAACAAAGTGTCCAATAACAAACTGTCCGATAACAACTTGGCACGTGACTTAGTGGAAAATAGGAGTTTTTTAAACCAATCACAATCGAGGAAATTGTAATTTTTATGATTAATACTGAAATATGTGTACAGCTTAGTCTACTGTACAACACATCATTCGCTTTACAAAGACCTGCAAATGCTGCAAAATCTCCGAATGTACCGCTGTTCAAATCAACCAAGCGTTTTACTCCACTTTGACTATTGCAGCCCTGTTTGGGATGAACTCAGCGTTTCCTTGAGCGACAAACTCCAGAAACTCCAAAATAGGGCTGCCAGGGTCATTACCAGGTCCAATTATGACACTAGTGCCAGTCTCCTCCTAAATAGGCTCAACTGGGACAATCTCTCCACATGAAGGAAAAAGCTTAAGGCGATGTTAATGTTAAAAATAATTAAAGGGCTTTCCCCAGCGTACCTGCAGGATTTATTTAGCATCCGTAGTACACTGTATAACTTAAGAGATTCTGAGATTAAACTAAACCTGCCAAAGCCACGCACGAACTATTGTAAGCGTGCCTTGGGCTACAGCGGGGCGCTCCTATGGAATAGCCTACCCGTAAATTTAAGAAAATCAGACTCTCTTGGATATTTTAAAAGGGAACTTGACAAAATTTACAACAACAATTGTCAGTCGGGCTCCCACACGGCAATCTTGTAAAACAGTATCGTTTTAATTAATATTTTTATTAATGTAATATATACTGAAGATTTTACCGTGTATAAACAAATAAAGTATGTATGTATGTATGTATGTATGTATGTATGTATGTATGTATGTATGTATGTATGTATGTATGTATGTATGTATGTATGTATGTATGTATGTATGTATGTATGTAATGGTTAACACAAGAATCATGCGCGCCGTGTCGGTTTCGATAGAAAAAGAAATGTCGCGTGCACCATTCAAACCGTCGCATTTCCACCGAGAAAGTTTCGTGGCAGTCGCCGAATAAAAATTATTGATCACCCTTAAAAATTCATTCGTTTTCTCACTTCATTCAACAAATTTGTGCTCACTGATTCCCTCAAACTGCCTATTGGTCACAACTTATTTGCCCGTTTGGGCGCGCCCTCAATATTTGCTTTTGATGCTAGGGAAAATTGCAGTTTCGTTGTTTCGTTCTCTTTCTTTCTTTTGTATTTTGTTTTTACCTTTTTCTCTCTTTATCAACGTCTTTGTTTGCCCGATTGAATTAACATACACACTTGCCTGGTGCAATATTTTACCAAGGCCCGGTTTAAACAGCGTCGGATTTTGTGTGCGCCGAATCCAATACTAATTTGACTCGACTCGAATTAAAAAGTTCAACGTCGCATATTCGGCAGTTAGGTTCAGCGCATGAAAAATGCGGCGTTTAAGTCAGGCCTTAGAATGATTTGTTACTCATTCTGTGAGGTCCTTGCTTTGAGACGACACAACAGGCAAATGATGTTAAATTTATGAACATGGTTTCTCTAATATACCACTAGGGCCAGCTGGACGTTCGTGAAGACTAGCGCCACTGTAGAGTCAATCAGACAGCCTCGAGAACAACCGGAAATATTAAACTTTGGGGATCCGGTACTAATCCAGGATTCAATTTGTTTATCCTGTTATCAAGTTATGTTTCCATAAGCCTTGCTTGTTTTAGAAACGCTTTTTTGCTGTAATATGGTTGTTAACCTAAATATACGTAATCTAAAATGCTTTAGCGGTCGGATGAAAACATTTTCTACCGAAACGTCAATCCGTCCGAACGATTTGGAAGCTGTTCTCCTTGACGAAAGGTGGGGACACCCCCCCCCCCCCGACCTTTCCCCGAAAGAATCATTAAATGGCTGCTCATTTACTGTGCTTTATGTAGGTCAAGGTCCATGTATCGTTAGGCTGACAGACGCGCCAGACCAGATAACAAGGAAAGGGATATCCTGCCGACTGGCTTACAATAATGTATTTTCTACAGATTCCATGCTGTATTACTCGTTAACAACTCGTCTTAAGACTATTCAGGCTCAGACAGTATCATATTTTGCTCAACATTGGCACGCAATAACCCCTCACGCTAAATTTCTTAGCTTCTTTGTTTGACTGATGTAGTTGGCGTGCATATTCAAAGCCTTTCAATAGCATTCAAGGCGACCACCGTGGTACCGTCGAGCTGAGGTTCATTGTCCTCAACGCAAGACCCTTCGGCCAGCTGCAGAGAGTAAGTTATAAACCTAGTTTTTACACTTCTCTTATATTTCTTCTGTTTATATTTGTTGCTTGTGCATTTTTTGCGTGAGTTTTTCTCGCGCTGTAGTTGCTCCTAATACTTTAGCTGACTAGTTAGCAAATACTGCACAGGTGGTATTCCACTCCTTAGTTTAAAGCACCCGTATTTCACTATTTTCAACCAAATCGTTCACCGATTGTTTCGGACAAATTGGCCTTCCACATATCCCAGTGTACCCATTTTGCAACGTACCGATTTTTGATTTTCGCTAAGGTTATCAGTTAAATTCCATCAGTAAATAAATACCGGCATAATGTTGCGCGTGTCAAGAGGCTCAACTCGAGCTCAATATTCACGCTCTGTTGCTCCGCTCTATGCCTTCCTATGAGAAGCAAGAACAAAGTCTTAATGTTCACTTTTTCGGTTCTTGAAATGATTCATTTTGACAATATTAACCTTGTACAAAGTCACCCGTTCTTCAGGGGCACCCAACGAGCCAAATCACCCAAAAGCTGTAGAAAGGCATTTTTAAGTCCCTTATGGTGTTTGAAGTCTGTTCTAAGTGATGTTTTCATTAGCTTGGAGAAGTTCATCTGTTCGGATTCTCTAGCTGAAATTTTAATTGCCCGAAAATATTAGGGAACAAAATCTTCCTTTGAGAAAAAGCAAGCTAAAATGAACTTTCCACGAACTTTCTAGGGAACTATTTTCTTTCCGAAAATACTAGCTGACGTTTTAGACTGCCAAAAACAGCAATTACGACCTTTCCGAAAACCTTAGGGGCAATGATTTCCCAATTTCGAATCTTTTAGGCCACGTTTTAGTTACGAAAATCTGAGTGCACTCTTTAATCGACGCCGAAAACCCAAGGCGAATTACCCTCTACCGAACAGATATCTACCGAAACATGTCGTTGGGTGCCCCTGGTTCTTCAGGGGCACCCAACTAGCCAAATCAGCCAAAAGCTGTAGAAAGGCATTTTTAAGTACCTTGTGGTGTTTGAAGTCTGTATAAGTGATGTTTTCGTAAGCTAGAAGAAGTTCATCTGTTCGGATTCCCTAGCTGAAAGTTTGATTGCCCGAAAATGTTAGGGAACAAAATCTTCCTTTGAGAAATTGCGAGCTGAAATGAACTTTCCAGAAAGCTTTCTGGGGAACAATTTTCTTTCCGAAAATGCTAGCTGACGTTTTTGACTGCCAAAAATAGCAATTAGCCTTAGGCGAACTATCCTTCACCGAACAGATATCTACCGAAACTTGTCGTTGGGTGTCCCTGGTTCTTCCTCTCGAATCGTTTCAGTGGACAGCTATGCATCAGTTAGACAATGAGACAATGCAAGATAATACACTGCTGGTCAGTTCGCCCACCACGCACATCAGATGGCACGAACAACCGTTGTAAAAGCACAATGACTCTGTTATTTAGCGCAACCTCGACCTATCCAGACCCATCCAGATGCATAAAGGGGACAGCTACTCTGGCGCGACAAGTTTTGTTCCTACAACACTGACAACATATAGTGTCAACGTCGGTGCACTGACACTCGACGACCTTTTGTCGAGTCTATTGGACCTACTTTGTCACTGCATTGCAGTCAATATTCCAAACACATTAACTACTCACCTTGAAAGCATTTAAATATTCTAGGCGTTTTGAAAGTTGACTCTGAACAAAGTCTTCCGAATGAGTTATGAAACGATGATTTTAAGTCACGCGCAATGGTGCATTGTTTAGACAATCGTGAGTAACTGAGCGTTATGCTAGTCATGTGAATTGTTAGTTGATCCCCGAACGAACGTCGTTTTTGAGAGATTCCATCGTCGCATTCAAAATGCCATAGAAAGTGAGAATACAGAAACAGGCCAGAAAATATTTCCCTGGGATCAGACTTCTCGAATGAGATAAGAGACACCTCAGCAAGACTCAAATGATACGCTTTCATGTTGGAGTCCACATCCGCACCAGCAATTTGTATACAATCACCCATGCTAGTCTAAGTTAGAACAATAGTCTAGTGACTATAATTCCTGCTTGACGTTTTTCTTGTATGTGCATTAGACACAATGGAATGAATTGCATACGTAATTAGTTTATCTCCTGTGTAATCATATTATAATTCAAACCAAATATATCTTGATTGATTGATTGCTTTATGACATACTGACCGGTTGACTGACAGACAGACTAACTGTTGATTGATTGATTGATAGACTCTTCATCTGCGGCAATAAGTTTTCTGCCGTGTTCAAGTGACCTAAATAGCTAAATAGACCATTAATTTTTTGAATTCAATTGAGCCCCCTCTTTTTTCGTGCAAAGCATTTCATAATGGTAATTGGTTTAGAGTGCACCTTGCCTGAACAACGACGACAACAACGAGCAACCTTTATTTGTACTTTCTCTTGTAGAGAAGACGATTTTGCAAAAAAATAAATTCATTCACAAGAGGAAGAAAACATCAATTGATTAAGGGGCTCACGGTAAGTCGACCTAAGTCGGAAATGACCGATTTCCCCCCATTGCATGGTTTCCTTGGATAACAAGTTCTCCTTTGTTGATGGCTTAGTATCTTGCAGGGGGTATTTCAATAAGTCACAGAGCAGCTTAAACAACCTCCGGCCGGGGTTTCACCCAGAGCTCTTCTACAAAATTCACTACGTGAATCCTATATCAGCACCCTCGGTGCTGATATACGACAAAAAAAAATCCTTGATTTCAGTTTCAATGCTCAAAACAAGTTATTTTGTAGAGCTTAGGTCTCGAATTAGACTGCGAGTAGTCTCTAATTTCGGCGATCGATTGTGGGGCTGGCGAAAGACACCCACGGCGCGAAGTTGCGAGGAATCGCGACGCGAGGGGAGCGCAACTTCGCGTGTGCGCTTGTCTTTTTAGAGACTACTCGCAGTCTAGTCTCGAATGAAAGGCACTTACAGATTCTTGGTGGCCGCGAAAATTGCTGGTCAGCGGTATTGTTTGGCAGCGTGTAGCTGCCATGAAGCAACCTCGTTCCCAGGGTTCTCTCCTTCCCGTCCCCAACCCTGGGAACGAGGTTGGCCATGAAGTAGAGATTTTGTGGGATTTGTAGGACAAGTCAGTTAGCAACGTGAAAAATGTAGCCTAATGTAACAACATTGACTGATCATGAATCATTGCAAACTCCACCTGAAATATGAATGCAGAGACAAAGGCTCCAAAACTAAGAAGCTAAGACTTGTGCCACACTTCTAGATCTGGCCACACCCATAGTTAGATGCGAGAAACGGCCAAAAATCCAACCTTTCCATCGAAGTGGCCAACCATAAATATGTGCAAACGTATTCCCAATCCAATGCAGTGGCACTGGACTCCGAGGAAAGGGTTAAAAAATATGCTGACAAAAGACACCTAAATTTATTCGTACTCTATGCAACGCGCGAATAAAGCGCGAGAAACAAGGACACAACGACAATGTGGAGTGTGACCGTGCTGGGTGCCTGGTGGACAGCAGTTATCAAGAAAGAAAAACCTAGGAAAAAAATTCAAAATACCAAATAAATCATAATACGCTGCCCGCTACGAAAAAACCAGAGGGATAAAAACCCAACGGGACAAAAAACCCACTGGAAAACGTAGTCCCCGACCGAATGCAACGTATGGCAGCCCCGAGGGATAGAGCTTTAAACTGAATAGAGAAAATCATGAAAATGAAAGTTTGGTTACCAAAACCGATGGCTGTCCAGAAGGCGAGAGGCCTGAACAAACTAGAACCACTAGTTTTATACCAATAACTCGTTAACATATCGTGAAACGTAATTGCATAATCGATACGAATTCGCTCGCACTCAATCGACAGATATTTCATGTTATGTCGGGGTGGGGGTGGGGGTGGGGGTGGGGATGGGGGCGAGGATGGGGGTGTTGGTGGTGGAGAGAATCAAAAAGCAAATTATGGCAGCGAATGCGCCCAAAAAAATTTCCAGAAGGGTAATCCAGATAGAATCAATAAAAGCAGAAAGAAGGGTAGAAACAAAAACTAGGAAGCGGGGGAGCTTTCCGCTACAACCTTGGATGTTTTATCGTTTAGCGGATTGCTTGTCGGCTTATCGCTTCCTAATATCGGAACGCTAATAAAAGTCCTCATTAAAAAACCAAACAAGCAAAAACATTGTCTGCACCAGCGCACGAAAACCCCCCTTGGAAAGAGAGTTGAGACACGAAACAGAACGAACGTCTCTCCATTATGTTTCTGACTTCTTTCTCAAGAAAGTGAAAATCCAGAATAATATCATCTTTGGTACATAACTCATTCCAAAAGTGAAAAAAAAAAAAACTTTAAATTAATTCAAAAAGATGCAAAGCGCGTCGAGTTCCAGATACAGCAGGCGAATACAAAACATTTCGTTTTCAACTTCCGCTTCCATAGTCAATAAGAAATTGAAGGTAATTTATTCCTCTATAATTGCGTTAAGCAGTCGGCGGCCGCCTTTGATCACACTGCCCTGGGCTTTTCGAGGCGGGTGGGTTGAAACAAGAAAAAAGCGTTGCCCATTTTGAGGAAAGAAACAATTCAAAAATCGGCAGCGGATCGACGAGGAAGCGAAGACTGTTTGACAAATTACTGCAGCAACTGTGTCAACAGCTTGTCTTGTTCCCTTTCTGAAGTTTAACTGGTAAGTGTATCAAAAGCAGACGAACATTTTGGTTTCTGTGGCGTTGGAGTTGTTATGCGAGCTGATATTTTATCGTGGCTCAATCGTAAATATTCTTCCACTGTTTTTATGTTAAAACTTCTCATTCGCAATTTTTATAATTCAGAGGAAGTAAAACCGAAGGAAATTCGGTTTATCAGAGCATAGAAACTTAAACTCGGCCCATGTAGTTGAATGACATCCCTACTGCTAAAAACAAAGACGGCGATTTTTAAACGTATACTGAGGTCCTGCCAGGGTAAACTCCGACAAGCGACGTGGCCCAAAAAGTAGCGACAGCACATAAAATGAAATCCCGACGAGCGACATAATCCCCGGCAAAATTCTGACAGTGAAATCAACGCTGAGAATTAGCGATTTAAACACCGACACGGGAGATTTTAAAATTCAGACAAGCGACACGGGATCCCTCTGGCAGGGCCTCTATACTCGCGGGACCGCCTCGCGGAACGGATCGGGGAATGCTGTTATGATTGCTAAAAGGGAAAAAGGAGGAATTTTTGTTTTGTGTAAGTTATTTTTATAATCCTGAAGGTGTGTTTAAATAATACAACCGTTGAAGTGTGAGTTTATATACTCACCCATATTTCTCACCCCTTTTGACTGCATGATTAACAATTTCGCCTTCGATTCAAGGTGTGTTGGCTACAGAAATAAAAACATCTCTAACGAAATAATTAAATATATGGCCATACGAGTTTTTTTTTCCAAAGCGTCATTCAGTAGTTAACCAGGAGATAGACATAAAGTGGTAAAAGACATGGGCAAAGCAGATGGTGTCGTTTTTAAAAGTATAATATGAAGCGCATTCCAACGGCGTGTCCAACAAACTGAATAAAGCACCGTTAATTTCTGATAAGCCCTTAACGCCAAAGAAAGTCGGGTTAACTTATGAGGGAAAACTATGACTTTTTTCTTTGGCGTACTGCCATATCGCACTTTCCAAAACGCTGGAGAGCAAAGCAAAACAGGCTAGTCAACACAAACTCTGACGGTCGATTATTAAAACAGTTTAGACGATGATGAACCGCGTTCTAAGCCATTTTCAATTTTTTCTAACCATCGTATCTGAATGTTGTCTGTTGCTGATGGTAACAAGAAGGCTTGCATTTCAGACTAGAAAACTATCTATCTACTTGAAATAAACCACTTATTAACAGATTTGGAGGCCCACAGGTTGTCTTAAGCCGCGGCCTAAGTTAGACTTTGTTTAAATAACTGGCCTTGATACCGTATCCCCTAAAACTTTCTGCTAGTTACATTTTTGAGCTGACCAATCCGAACAGCTGATACGATGCAATTATTCTCGCCGTGAAATGATCTGGGAACATAGGCAACAGCATTGCAAGTATTTGGCTTTCACTTTAAATTTTTGCGTTTATTGTGTTAACGTTACCGACCCAATGAACTTAGTTTCAAATACTATAACACAATTACCATCCTGGCTCATAGTCCTCTTAACAACAATGTAGATAAGTTGGTGGTCACCCTACCCGGCCTCTCTCCACCTTTGCATATATTTAACAATTATTCACCGAAGTGGAGGTGAATAGTGGTGGATATTTACCTCGCCGCGAAATATCCACCACTTTCACCGACACTGAGTTGAATAATTGTTTTAGTATATACCACACAAGCTGATTTAGCGGACCAAAACATTACTCTATGTGTGACAATATACCGACAAGCGGTCAGAAATTGGAAAATCTCGCGCGCCGGCTGCTCGGAGGTGAATAGTACTTGCTAATCACCTCCGGGTTAACCAATCAGAGCGCGCGAAAAGCACTATTCACTTGTGTGGTATATACTAATAATGTTTATTCACGGAAAGATGTACAACACCATGAATTTTGAATTCTCTGAGTGCAATAGTTGTCAGTCGCTTGTAAAACAGAACATCAGGATAATAGAACACCTGTTCGTGTTTGTTATGTTGTTCGGAAAGCGATAAAAATCTATGGGGTGAAAACATATAAAAAACAACCTATCACATGCTACGACCAAACAAGGTGGCTTCAAACGGTTGTTATTTCGTTCTGTAGTTGTTTCCCGGAATAAGTTCGCACTGTCTGAGGGTAAGGAAAGTTTGAGGTAGAAATAACAAACAAATTCAGTCCATCAGCTACCCCCAATAAGCTAATCTATTGCTACCTCACAAGTAGCAATAGTACTAGCAATATGATACAGGAATGGGATAGAGGGCGTCACTTCCTATTTCCACGCTGAATTTGACCCTGCCGATACTTTCAGCATAAAGGAGACAATCCAGACAAAAAAAAAACGATCCAAGTAAGTTACTGCAAGGTAAAGATATTTTTGAGCCACAAAAATTTCAATAATAACGTGGCAAAATTTAGATATATATATTTATATGACTTCGCAAACTTCGCGATCATCCAACAACAGTAAGGATGCCTGTATTTTTTCTGTCTAACGTTTATCGTTTATTTACGGATAAAGCGTTAGGCACAAACAGAAACAAAGCAAATGAAACGTTTATTTTGTTTAGGTTAAGCCTGTCGGTTTAAATTTATAATATATATCTACAGCTGTGAATGCTAATTTACAATTGACGCCTAGAGGAGCAATTATAAGCACTAGTATGATCTGTCTTAAGGCGTCTTCAGTATCGCCATATTATTATACAACAGCACGTATTCTCGTATCTTCAATTTGAGTCTTGCCGGGATCTTTGCTGCGAGTCTTGCTTTTTATCACGCCTAAATTCCTCTCCCCCGGTTTTAAACTGGTAACTATGTGGGCGCCTTTGATATTGAATGGAGTGTCTTTCACATAATAAATGCCCAAAACATGTTGATTTTAAGTTTCTACTTAAACTTTTTGCCACGTTAAGCTACTACAATCTATAGTTTTCCATTTTTTTCTCGTTTCGCTCTGTCGTAGTCATTTCAATATAGCTGGTTTCAAATTTTTCGTTTTCCCGGAGAATTAAGAAAGTAGTTTCACACACCTGTAATGGTAAGGGAAGTTTCACCTACTTTGTAGCCACCCCTATATGAGATATCGAAAATTTTGATATTTATTTTCACATCTACAATTTCTGTTTTTGTTACAAATAAATTTCGGTTATTGCAAAGGAGATCAGCTGGCCTCATAAAATTAATTATTTATTAAAGCTTCATGAAACCTATGCCTTCCCGGCAGTTAAACGTTTTATATGTAAGGAGACGCGCCAGACCTCGTGACCTTTTTGAAAATTTGATGTGGCAGCTCAGTCTTCATTGAAGTTGACGTGCCATGGTAACCACATTTTGACTGGCAGGTTTCGCAGACATTGGTACATTTCAGTTTTCAACCAGTGAGTAAAAATAGCATTACTACCGTAACTTTCATGGCTTTCATACTTTTTACGTTTGACTACACTTTAGTTAATTTCGGTGTCTTTGTGAGGTTTGGGTGGTCTTTGAAATTTAAGATGGCGGATCAAAGACGGACAATGGAAATCATGACGTCAATACGGTTTTCATATAGCGTCATCACTGATGGTTGTATTTTATAGACCTCAAAAGGAACTTGTTTAGGTCATTTAGTTCTATTTGGACGTCATATTTACTCTCGACGTTTGATAATCACAGTGTTTATGCTGTTGGAGCTATGAATGAGGGGCGGGGCAAAATCCCTTCCTGCAGTTGGTCGCAGAAGACGACCGATAAAAATATTCCACTGTGCACTGGACATAAACGCGACTCTAGCTGATAGCTAGCTTGTTTCATCGTTCGCTTTATGGTGAAGCCACTTTGATCGAGATCGCGGCGTTTCCACCGCCTACTGCTGACTACCAGCGTAGTTTTTGGTGACCGTAAAAACGGTTAGTTGCCGGCAAAGAAAGCAAGTGTGATGATATTATTTTGTAATTTAAAACCTTCTTCCGTTCTCGTTATTGAGACGACGTTTCCCGGCATTTTGTTTCAGGTCTACGCACAGGGAGTTTTCGTAAGCGTTCATGGCTTCGGTGCGTTCATTGTTAAAGAAGACCTTGATCCGTGTGATCGCTTTTGCATTCACGGTGTCCGTTGGTTCCATCGTTTTCTCACGGGTGGAGCGTCTGAACGCCGAGGATGAATTGAAGACCAAAGAAAAGATTCTCGACAGTCTACAGAAAGAAATGCGAGAGAAGTACAGTATGACCAAAGAAGACTTTGAGAATTTTACAACGCGATCCCATGAGGCACTCGGGCTTGGTGGACCTGAATGGGATTACGTGGATGGTCTGCGGTTTTCCTTTGAAACGCTGACGACTATAGGTAAGCGGATCGGTGTGTCCATTCATATGTTGGCTGATAATGTCAGCTATTTTGATCGATCGGAATCCTTTGTCCTGCTTTATTATTTGAAATCCGATTCTTACTATCAGCTATTGGAAATTTGTGATTATATGCATAACGTGCGTCCTGACTGGAAGTTTTAGATTTTCGAGCTGAAAATGAAAAATTTTCACCTTTCATAAGCATTTGTCCGCAAATCCCAGTGGATGTAGCGTCTTTGGGCTCGTCACGCGTTCCTTGCCCACGAACGTCTGCTGAACTGAACTACCACTTCCGTTCGCGGCGGTTAGCCAATCATAGTTCGTTTTCCAATTTATGGAAAGTAGGACTTCGACCCCTGGATTATTTTCACAGACGACGTACGTGAATCGGGTGTCGATTTCCATTCTTACGCAGCTCGTTATTGGTTTCTTCAAAACAAAGGCTAACCGCCGACGAACGAAGTGGCAGTTCAGTTCTGCAGACGTTCGTGGGCAAGGAACGCGTGACGAGCCCAAAGACGTCTGCGAAGGAGGTTACAGTAGATGTTTCAGTCCCGACAAATTATCGACAGTTTGCCATCTTGCCTCCTTGCAGAGGGCATTGATTATTGCAAATTGTCAACCGTATCATCAATCCGATGACCCCTTGGCCTACTGTTGATTTCACTTTACGGCAATATTCGAGTACGGCTAGAATAAAAGAAAATTGTTTGCGAAATTTTGTCTTCCTATGTAGCCTTTTTGCAGTCCAAAGATGACCAGTAGTAACCGCCAGATCAGCAAACATGTACAAGTATGAAAGTAGGCTCAAGTTTTTTTCTGTGTTTCAGAGTAGTGATCAAAGAATCTTAATTATTCAGTGTTACTGAGAAATAAGGAAAGAGCCGCTAACATCAGACCATCCCTTAGGACCCAGTGGAGCACAGGCCATCTGTAACACTCCTTCATCGGACTAGGCTCTGGGCTGTCCTTCCAGCCTTACTCCAGCTAATTCCCTACCTCTTAAGAACTTAGACTTGTACCCAAGTTCAATCTGACAGATGTCTCTGTTGACACCCTTTACAGCAGCCAAATAATTACATACCACATGAAACAAACCTAAGTCTATCGTACTTGAGTTGTAATTTTTCTCCTGAAGCTGACATAGCACGTTAACAAATTACGCTTGTACGGTTGTAAGTTATACCTCATTGCGCATTTTCGTTCACACCTTTTAGCGCTTACAGGTTATGTGGTTCGCGATAACACCAGCTAATCTCAAAAAACTTACTTACTTTGCTGTTAGAATAATCGTGGATTATTAGGGGAATATACGAAAACAATTAACATCTTCTTTAAAATAATTTAGGATATGGCGCAATCTCTCCTTCTACCAGTCTTGGGCAGGGCCTGTGCATCGTCTTTGCACTTCTTGGTATTCCTGTTACCATTCTGGCTTTTCAGTCAGTTGGTGAACTCATGAGTCGCGGAATCAGTTCCTTCATCGCAAGCACTGAAAGGCGGTGCTGCAAAAGAGAGCCAACCAATGTGGAGGCCAAATGTACCGCAGTGACTTGCATGCTGATGGTAATAATGCTGCTCGGTGGGTCCGTACTGCAAATAGTTACCCATGACTGGAGTTTTCTCGTGGGATTGTACTTCTGGTTCGTCACCTTCACCACTATCGGTTATGGAGATTATACACTTGATGAATTGTCGGCATCTCCGGTGGTGATACAGCTTGTTTATACCACCTTGGGGCTGTGCGTGGTGTCCAGCGCACTCAACGCCTTGGCCACGTTGATCGAGAAAAGGCGGGAAAAATGCAAATCGCGCTGTTGTGGTTGCCTTGGAAACCGACAATCGAAGGACTTGGAGAGGTATGAGAAAAATGAAAAGGAGACATGCACATGTGAGAACGGATATAAGGGAAATGTCATGAATGGGAAGGCGCGCGTTCCTAGAGCGTACTGGAATGGAAATGAAAGACGTAAAAAGGAGAATAATTATCAAAGTGTAACTTATGTCTGAAGAAAAAAGGACAAATGCACCGCAAGAGGAGAGGTTTGGATTGGACGGACTTCTCTGCATGTAAAGGAACTGCCTGGTTGATTTAAAGTTTTGGTCTTACACCAAAAATAGTGCAAAATAATATTATAATAATATTTACCATTCTATATTTACTTATAAGAACAAGAAAAGGGAGAAAGGAAATGAAGTAGGCGCGCGAAGCGAGGAGACTCCAAAACAGTCGGGGCTTTTTCCTTACTATTTTTTCTCTCTAAGAACTTCTCTTAGATCATATATCGCTCGAAAGACGACAAGCACAGAAAGCGTGGATTCTCGAGCGCTTAACGCGCAATCTTCACACGCGTGTGAGATGACCTTGTCTCCCCAGCCTTTCACTCTGCTTACAGACGCACTGCAGTCAGTCCAGTGCAAATCAAATTCAAAGAGCAAATCGAAGGGAAAGTGTGACATACGCAAAAGAATATGTGGAAATCAAAGAGGCAGTATTCCAGAGCTTACTGTCATACGATAACAATTCGGATACTTTCGTCGGATACTGCAGCTCCGCGTTTCCCTTAGCTCATTCGTCAAGCTTTCAAATTTAAACTTTCCTTAAATTCTCTATCGCAACTGCACTGTTATATATTAGAAACACAATGAAGTCACTGCACTGACAAGATGCGTCCAGTCGAAATTTTATTTCTTCTATAATCACACAGAACTGGTAACATCGACTTCAACCTTGGTATCAGGCTGTTTAATGTTTTTTTGATATATTTTGTACTTTAATAGACTGCTTTTGTGTATTTGCATTGTTTAAATAACCTAAGAAAAGCTGGAAGGAAAAAAACTTTTCTGGGGAATTTCGATGTTTCCTGGTGTCCTAGGCAGACCTTATTTTGGCTCGTCACGCAATCTCTCTGGGAAGGAGAGATGGCGTGACGAGCGAACTGAAGATCTGCATAGGAGGCTGTTTCCTGGGTGTCTCATTTGGGACAAGTTATACGCGAAAAAAGGTCTTTAGAGCCAAAGCTTTAACTAGGAGACTTCCAAACCATTAGTGGAGAGAATCATATACATGTATAATACCGGTCAAATGCCTGTAAACTCATAACCACGAAAGAGGCGAAAGGTTCCAGGACACAACATTTTTATACTCAGATGACCACGACCACAATTGTAATTTTCACACACGTTGGATTAGATTGGTTTGAATTTGTAAAAACGCATAAAACGTTTGTTTCTTATTGTAAAGTTGTTTTAAATTAAAACCTTGCAAGGAGAAAAAAATAGAGTTGTCACATTTTGTCATCTCATTCCATTTGTCTTCAAATAACAAAAACTGAATTCAAAAATTGAAAAGGAACGTTTTACTTTTATTGAAAAGAACGTTTTAACCAAATTTCCAAATGAGCAAAAACTTAGGATCACGAAATCACGCCCGTCGAGGATCACGAAACTAGGATTTTGGGAAAAGTTGCTTTAAGAAGGAAATCAAATGACTGACGGCGAAAGCGTGTGTGGTGAAGTGAAAAGAAAATGCACAGCAGGACGAACTTAATCAGGACAAAATAGTGCTAACAGATTAACTTACTTACAGTATCAATACGTATTCGCCATATTACAGCCTTCATACGGGATACCTTGTGTATTTGTTTTCACGCTACAAAGTGACGTCACCCATGACTGATGCAATAACTGACAGCCACAATAAATAGACAAAACTCCACTAACAAAAACGAAACGAGTTTCACTTGGACATAACGTCTTTCCGCACTAGTTATCTGAACTTTGCAAAAACTAAGTTAAATAACGTCTTCCTTGATGATAACTAAATGTTCTAAACTCCAAACATATTCCTTTGCAGCCCGCTTTCTTTCGACACAAAAACTGGTGTCGAACTGGAAAGGCAACAGAGAACAGTATCGGGACCAAACATTCACCCCAACCGGGGCTACCTGGGGCGGAAGATTGTCGAGTCTCTCAATAACCTGGTAGTTTCCTAATGTTCCTACTCGCCATCTCTTCTTCCTCCAGTTGCTTTTTAAACTTGTTTACTTTCTCTGTGAAGTTATCAAAAGAAAAAATAAAATAATAATAATAATAATAATAATAATAATAATAATAATAATAATAAATAATTATAATAATAATAACAACGATACAACTGACAATCAGGTAGCGGGAAATACGACAAATGAATGACTGATTTCAAAAGAACTTCGAAGGTAGCCAGGGTGGCAGGCGCTTGAAAGGGAAAAGGGAAAGAGGGCACGCGCGAGAAGCGAGGAGAGAGCGCGCGGAGCTCCCCTCGCCTCGCGCGCACCCGCGCTTTCCCCCTTCCCTTTCCCTTTCTAGCGCCAGTTCACACAAAATTGGATGAAGTCGTATGGTCGGGCAATGTCCTTGGTCTGTGTCCGACCAAAATTTCCAGGACTGTCGCTAAAAATTTTGTTTATCACCTTACCTCGCAACTGGGTAAATTTCTCGATCTTCTGTGCCAGTATTTCGTCTAATCGTCGCACATAGTCTTCCATGTTGTAATCAACATCGGTATCAACTCTTTCCATTAGCTTCTCTTCCTCTTGCAAAAGTGTCTTCGCATCCTGGTATTGAAAGGCATTCGACATTTTGTATTTGGCACTCACTTCAATTAAGTGATTAATCACCAACTTAGCACTGCTTCATCAAAGTGCTCTAAGATGGTAAAATTTATTAACATGAAGCCACTTAAGTTTAAGTTTACCTTAATGATAATGATAAAGGTTAAGGTACAGGCAAAGGTAATGATACTTGATAAGGATAACGATATACTGATAACGATACTGATACTGATAACGATACTGATACTGATACTGATACAGATACTGATAACGATACTGATACCGATACTGATACTGATAAAGATACTGATAACGACACTGATAACGACACTGATAACGATACTGATAACGACACTGATACTGATAACGATACTGATAACGATACGGATACTGATACCGATACTGATAAAGATACTGATAACGACACTGATAACGACACTGATAACGATACTGATAAAGATACTGATAACGACACTGATAACGATACTGATAACGACACTGATACTGATAACGATACTGATAACGATACGGATACTGATACCGATACTGATAAAGATACTGATAACGACACTGATAACGATACTGATAACGATACGGATACTGATAACGATACTGATACTGATAACGATACTGATACTGATACTGATAACGACACTGATACTGATAACGATACTGATAACGATACTGATACTGATAACGATACTGATAACGATACTGATACTGATAAAGATACCGATACCGATAACAATAATGATAAAGCAACGCTAATAATGTTATCCTCCAAGCAGCTTTGGAAGTAAGCTTTTGCTGCTGTTTTTTTTTCTTATAAAAGAGAGAAAGCTACAAGATAAGTTCCCGGAAAATAACAAAATAAATTAATCAAATTAAAATTCGATTTCAATTTTCACTAATATAATTCTTATATTTACACAGTACTATGTTGTTGAGTAATCCAGTATTTTGTTTAACGAACCTCGATGTTTTTCCTGTGATCATCCACCAATTTATCTTCTGCATCCTGCAGCTGGGAAACTGCCTCGTGGAACGTGTAGAGTTCCTGCGACTGCTCACCGGAGCCCTGCAGAAACATTGCCAAGACAACGCATAATTAAGGGCACGTTCTTTGGGACTATTTCAGCATTCCGTTTATTTTGCTCCCGATAGCAGAATGAAAGGAATGCCGTTTGCTCGAAATAAGCAGAATATGTGTTCTTCTGGAGAAGTTTTGGCGGGAAAATTGCGCGCGTCCCGCCAAACCCGTGACGTGGCACCGAAAGTTCGGCAAGCTGGAGCGTTTGCCATTTGCACGAAAAAAACTGGTCGGAATGCTCACAAATGTTACAGGCTTTTCCTTTCAAAGCAGTTTTGCTAGTCCGAAAGCCCTTACCATTTGCACACAAAAAAACCCGATCGGAATGGAACACTCGCTATGGTACTGGCTTTTCGCGTCAACGCCATCGAAAAGCGCGCGAAAACGGACCGGGACAAGCATGATTTGACAAATAGTACAGAAATTTCCCGGTCAGCACGGTTGGAATAAAAAAAAGAGGAATACGTCTGAGGTTTTCCATCTTTTCCGGAAACTTTCCGGTGGAATGAGCTGTACCATTTGAATTTCCAACCGGAATTTTCGGTTTTTGTTGACAAATTGTAAACGACCCTGGTCTCAGGTTACCCCCCTCCACTGAGTCAAGACCCCCACCCCTCCCTCCACTGAGTGAAGACCCCCACTCCTCCCTCTCCCACCCTGCTGAGCACTCAAACACATGAAGCAAATTAGATGAGTTAAACGAATAAACGAAACACGTACACTGTGATTACACAGTAGAGCAAGGTCCACGTTGTTGATATGTCGGCCATCAGACAGTGAATGCATCTCGTCGGCACTGTCATCTTCACCTCCGCCAGCTGGAGCAGCTTTCTTCTTTGCGTTACTCTCGGGTCCAAGCTCTTTCACCCTATCAGACAAAAAAGGGACTGGTACCAAAAAACATCACGATCGCCGCTTTCGGTTCAATTCAGTGTCGACAGTACTTCCTGTCTGCTTTGGTTTTCTTAAATTACTAAACTCTGTGATTGGTTAAACGAAATCGCGCCACTTTTCAACCAAAGAGCAAGCAAACCCAAAGCAATCGTGACTCGCTCGCCTAATTTTCCCGCAATGGCGCCGGTTACTTCCATTTGCTCTGAATTCTAATTGGTTCATTTACATTTACGAGTCTGTTGTGATTGGCCAGTGTCATCACGTTGGGTGCACTATTTAACGTGCTGTACAAGGTGGTTCTAACTTTTGAGTCTGTGAACGAAGTCGTAAAGTGTGACCACTCCAATGAAAGCAACTGAACAGTATTTTACTTTGGATAAAATCCTTACACTTGAAAGTCTGTAGTTTCACAGAGGCGTAAGCATGTTTTGATCTTTCTCTAAGATGCCATACATTGAAAAACAATACATGAATATTATGAAGGTGCTTTTTGTACCCATTGCCTCGGTGCCAATCAATTTCGTCTGGCTACAGCCCAGAAAACCTAAGTTTGCTAATAGCTGTACTTCCAAAATTGTTATTCTTCGTTTTCGTTGCATTTATTTCCATGTTTTGTGCTTAGCCAAAAACACTAACCTGTCAGCATAACGCAGCGTGTTCAGCGTGTGCTCACAACAGTTCATGCCTGGAGAAATCATGGCGATCTACGAGACAACAGCATAGCAACAGTATATTACAATCTCCACGGTTACGAAGCCATACTTGTTTACTCTTCTAAAAAAATCAATACTTACCATGCACGTTTTAGAGTTTTCACCGATGAATGAGTCTCTGAGAACCTGTTAAAATATCAAAGAAATGTAAAACAAACTCAACATAGACCCTGTTTTCAGAAATCTCAACGAGCGGTTTACGGCTCAGTGTTTCGTTCCACGCAATACTGAGTTAATTCGTTCCACACAGATACTAACAATTTTACAAAGTTTACATTAATAATTCGAAATTCAAACGTTCTGCTATATACGTAAATTACCATATCCAATCTGCCTTCGTAAGATTCTCTTTTCCTTCAGAAGAAGTGCAATTGAAGTAGTGACTTAAAAATTTAAGTGCAAAAGTTTGATAAAGTTTTTTTATTATACGTACTGTCTGTTAAAGATTGTTTGTGATCGTCAAAGTTGTGTATCCAACAGAGTTTATACGATACCGAGTGCGCGCGCTTGGCCGGGTCTTCACTCCATCGTGTTCGCATACGAGCGTTCGTTAACGCTATGTTAGTTGTGGAACGAAACGACCGGATACCCACGATGAAGCTTGCCAGATACGAAGTGTGGTTGGTGATCTTATCAAACTTTGCACGAGAATTCACTTTGAAAGAGACTGACCTGACTTCGGAAATGGCCTAAGTTTTGGAATTTAGTAATTACTTCCAACAATATAGGGTCAAATTATTGTGAGAGTGGAGGTTCCATTAATGTACATTCATCAGAGACGTTTCTCACCTGTGTGAGTTTACTTGCTCTAAACGGAAGATGAGCCCCCTTTCTTCCCAGAGCTCTTATACACTCCTACAAAAAGAAAGATTTGGTTAGTACAAATGACTGAAACGATACTACACGCATCCTAAGCGAGCTCTGAGACTAAACATGGCAATTTTTCTTTCAGGCTTTTTTTAGATATCTGTTAAACTCAAAACTTCATGCATATAGAAATTACCAACCTTCAAAGCCAGTAAACTCTTGTTTATTTCTGCACCCTCAAGGCGCGTTACTCTGTCAGCGGTCGATGTGTCAGCTCCTCTTTCATTCCCTGTGGACAAGCATTACAAACTTTAGAATGTTTTATCCGCTACGACACATCTTGTCGCATCTTTTAACAAAGAGAACTGAACGCAGAGGTTGCCGCGACAACCAAAAAACAGTGACCTAATTTATGCCCCGCTTTAAGCTGTTCACTTGTTTACCTGCTAAATCTATCAGTGAGAATTTGCCGTAAAGTTGGCCGCCTCCACCATCCTTCCTGTACCCTCTATAAACATAGGTGGAAAAATAACATCATTGGAAGGAAAAAATAATAACATTTCCTTACGCAAGGTAAAAAGAAGTGTGTCATACAGAGTGAAAACCAAACAACTAAAGGAAAGCTTTCGGGTAAAACCAAACTCTTTACTGGTCCTGCCGCGAGTCGTGTGATATAACACACTTGTAGTATGTTTTATTCCTTCATCAAACCTTAAGCTCTGGGTGTTTCTTGCCGGAAGCGCTTCGTCCAAGATACACCTCCACAACGACGACAGGGTTACCAATTATCGCGATAGAAAAAACCTAACTGACTTTTCCCTGTCTATCAACTGACCACAGACAACTTTTCAAAACCACTCAAGACGAATCCTACTTCAACGGACACCTCCGCAATATATATTTTTTTTTTGAGAGACTTTATTTTTGGTAACAAGAAACTTCTTTCGCTAACCTAGTTCCTGGCCAATCATAAACCACCACCATGCATTAATGACTGAGGTAGAAATTAGAGTTTCCGTCCCGGACTGGACTTTATGCATACGCCAACAGCTTCTTCGTGGGGTTGATCTCCGGGCGAACCAGGGAGATTCAGATATATGGGGGAATACAAGGAGATGGATGGGATTCTTTGCCCTAGGGGGTGGAATTCACGAGTTTGTAAAGGATATGAAGTCAGGGGGATTTTCTGCTGAGAGACACCTCACCCAGGGGACTTTGTCTTGCAAGATTCCCCGACCTCTTGGGGAAATTCCACAAGTGTGTTTGACTGATTTTACAATCCCCCTGGTTCGCCAGGGGATCGACCCACGGGGAAGCTGATGACATGTGTATTAAATCTATTTCACTTCCCGTCCACGAGAAAAACTGCTTCTCCCTGACTTTTCAGCCTGAAAGGAGTTTGATTAGCTCGCGCCCTTCAGTGTAATAAGGCAGATTTAGCAAAAACAACACAGCGACAAACGAGAAAGCGAAGGCGCGCGGAAAGGACTGAACGCGACTTCCGGTGCTCAATTTGCCGTTCTGCCATTGGTTCTGCCTATAAATAAACTAACCTCTTTCTCAAGATAATTTGAAAAACAGCGTGAGATCGGGAAGAGTTCTGGTTCGCTGACGTTTGCCCTGAAGTCCTGCGAAAGCACCATGAAATGCAGTCAACATAAAGTCACCAGATCACCTTACTAAGGGTATTGGAACATTTTGAAGTTAAGCTCTTTACCTGAGTTTATTACCGAGCTCTATAATCTTCAGAGTATCCTGTACTGAATGCACTATCTTTTCTTCAAGGTCACAGACCTGTAATTGAATCAAACAAACTTTAGATCGGCACGCGAATGAATTGATCAATGAAGCAGCAAAACATGCACATTGTGCAAAGTACGACAAGACGTGCGTCTGGTACAAAGTACGGCGAAACATGCATATGATTCAAAGTGCGGAAGGAAAGATTTGCATCTGGTACAACGGGCGGCAAAACGCGAGTTTGTCAATAATCAACATTCGTTTAGGGTTTTCATCTTGGCAACTGAAAACCAACTTTTCTCTGATAACATCCATGAAGTTATCGCAAACGTCCTTAAACAAAACATCATTTATGGAACTCGGATACGAATAAAACGAATAAACCGGAATCTGAATCCCTGAAGAAAACAAGGGAAGCTCACAAATCCCATGCGTAAAATGCTGTACTAACATAAACGCGTGCTACCAAGACGAAAAGAAAACGATACACGGGGAGCAAAACAGACCATTCAGACCCTAACTCCCACCTGCACTTGCTGATTGCCATCCTCCAAAACTCTTAGTCGTTTTCTTTTGTTGAGTAGGTCAAACACCTTGACATGGAAAAACAGAAAATGGCCATGTTTGTGCCCATTACGGTTATTTCAATACGCCGTACGACCAAAGCTAACTTGTCAAAAAATGCTCTGCTTTTACGGCTACGTACATTGCATGAAAATCGCGAGAATACAAAAGAATTTAGAACTACAGCGTCTACAGAACCTACCTTGCTGCCATAAATCTCGAAATAACTGGCCGATATCAGAAGATCCTTGTTTTTATGTTTGGGCGATTTGATCAGTCTGAAAACATCCTGAGCTGCAAGGAAAAATAAATACCTCTTACTAACCGAGTTCGAGGTCCGTACGGTAAGTTACGGACCGAGTTTTTTCCCATTGATTTATAATAATAAATAATAATAATAAATAGTATTTCTATAGCGCACAACTCCAATAAATTGTCCGTGGCGCTTTACAACAAATAAAAATTTATGGCCCAAGCGCGAAGCGCACGGGCCATAAATCAATGGGAAAAAATTCGGTCCGTAACTTACAGTACGGACCGATAAAACGAGGTTTGTACGATATTTATTATATCTCTGAGGTTAATCCGGCGTGCGGGAAAGAAAACTAGTTGAAGTCAAGCGGGCCGTGCTGTAGAATACGGCCCGCAAAATTGACCAATCATAACGCGCGTACTAAGTGAGATATAATAATAATAATAATAATAATAATAATAATAATAATAATAATAATAATAACGACAATGGACATTTAACCAATTTTGCTAAAAAAGAGCTTTCTTTATCTTCTCGAAGAACTCATAGATATCAATGCAGCCAGACGGCTACGTATAAATTATAAATGAGCTTATACATACTAGTTATACAATGCCTTCAAGTGGTATACCATATCTTATGAGTTACTTGTATTTTCTTCATACACACACAAGATTTAAGCGAGTGTGTATGCAAGCAAAATACAAGTGACAAGTGGTATATTCCATGGTATATCACGAGAACGCATTGTATACACTTGTAACTATTTTTTGCCATGCTATAGAAGTACGGTGGAATACCGCCGAATACACAATGGCTTTCCTACATTCTTGGTGGCTGTGTTTTCTATGGCATGGTATTGGGCATATGCACGTTACGTCACCGCCATGTTGGTGTACCGTGTACAAAAGATTTCTCGTTAGCTTCTTTTGTTATTGTCCACCAACATGGCCGTCAACCATTGTTATTCGAATCTCTGAAGACTGGTTGCATACTCTCTATAAAAAAGAAAATATCTCTGTCGGCCTCACTAACCTGACAATGCATAAATTCCTTTAGTGCAATCCTGCTGTTTCCCAGAAAATGTTCCACCCATTGTCTGTAAACAACAACAACAACAAAAAACATTAAAAACAAAAACCACAGCGTCTCTAAACTGTTTCTTGTTCTCGCACATAATTCAAACAAACAAACATGAGGGCAGATCGCATTCAACTTACGTGGGTTTTCCCGCTGCCTGTCTGACCATACGCAAAACAGGTTGCCATTCCTTGACTAAAAATTGTTTCAACAAGAGGCTTGGCGGTATATCTGCGGAAAACGCGAACAGTAATCAGCGCAGTAATTATATGTGAGCAGTGGAAAATCAATGCTGGCGTTGAAAGCACTGACAAGCTTTCACCGTTTTTGGATTTGTCGGTCTTTTTGTTTCTTGATATTAGAGAGCTGAAACAACGACGAAGGCGAAGGCAACGAGAACCACCCAAAAACAATAGGTACATAAACAATCGCTCTACACGTGCGTTTGGCATTTCTGTGTATTTGTTTGCCACACTCGGCAAAACAGAGACGTGAAGTCACCAAATTCAGAGTTTAGTTTAGAACGCGAGCACACGATGGTGAATTTTCGTTTCTTCTTCATTACTTCAGAGCTGTTATTACATGTAGTTCCTTGATGGTTCTCCCACGTTTTTCAAGTTAAGCGCGCTGGAAAAATCGCGAAAGAGTTATAGAGCCGAGAATTGGTTTTTGAAATGACGTTTCCGTTGCCGCAACTGTCGTCCTTGCTTATGTTCCCTCACATTTGTTCAGCAGTCTTGAGGACTACAGTGGAATGAACAAGGTGAGTCTGACCTTTACTAAATTACGAGCTAAAACTCTGACTGTGTTCTCCACTTGCTACCTGAGGTTTTGTTCCGCATAGATGTTTGGTTACAAAGCTATAGTGCGAATATGTGAATGATCATTGCAGCTATGAACACTACTTACATGTAAGCAGTAGTGAAAATAAAGCCTGAAAACAAATCAGGCTTGTACGGGATTCGAACCCACGACCTCTGCGCGATACCGGTACCGTGTTCCACCAACTAAGGCGGTTTTGGGCGGTTTTGGGCCACTGCCGTTCACACCAGGCCGTAGTATTTTTCACAACGGCATAAAATGCTATCCGGCATAGTGTAGACATAGCCTAAGCTAACAAGCCACCTGGCAGCTCGTCATATTGTTGGTTCGTAATATTCCCGTGACTGATGAATATGTGAGAGTGAATAGATGAAAATCATATATTTGAACCACAGTAAGTAGAACTGTGGATCAAAGAAATTTTGGTAGAGCACTGCACCGGTATCGCAGAGGTCGTGGGTTCGACTCCCATACAAGCCTGAATGTTTCTTTCAGGGCTTTATTTTCACTACTGTTTAAACTTGTGTTCATAACTGCTGCAGCGCAGCAGCACATATTCACTCTTTAATCCCAGTTAAAATATGTGATTTTCACATATTCATTCTCACAAAGCTACGTGTATAGTGCACCTGTAATTTTACTGCAAAACTCCTCAAAATTTAACTTGTGTGAATGGACATTGCTTTGCTCACTAGGCATTCTTAAATCCAGTGTAATTTTTATCTGGCGACTTTTAATTTTCTTAGTTTTACTGTTATTTACATTTAAACATGGGTAGATATTAGTTAATTAGACAATTGTAAAAACTGAGGTACCATTTTATGTAACTTTAATTGTCTCCACTTAGTGGAGGGTTCCTCTCTCGCATTATTATTAAATATCATTATTATTATTATTATTATTATTATTATTAATTATTATTATTATTAATTATTATGATCATTGATGTTGTCGTCACTGTTAGGTGTGGGTCCTATTGTCTCACCTGTACACCAATTCATTATTTGCATTCTCATCAAATGCGTAATCAAACCTTGGGGAAAAAAGAGAGGTGAACACTCAGAACAAATCCTTGCACGAAAACAGAGGAAAAGGCATGGTAAACATGAAAAAACAAACAAACAGACAAATTTAATCAAACTAACGTAAATAGCTTTTGTCTCTTTCTTATTGGCTACTAACAGCTGTCATGAAATTTCATTGCTTGAAAAGTCAAAAGTTTGACACCACTCATTACTTCAAAGTTGCGCAAATTGGTGCATAAAGTAACATTTTATTGGTCCATTATTACAATTAACCAATAAGCATGCAAGAAATTTGACAGTTATTATAAAACGGAAACTTTCCAAACTTCTTACCAAAATTTGTGATTTTCCAAGTACTTTGTAAGGTCAACCTTCTGTTTAGGCTCATGGACCTGAAAATGACATTTAAAAAAACATAACTTTAGTACATATTTTAAAAGCAAGGTGAAAACAAAATGCAGTACTGTAATCAATCAAGATCTTAAATAAGTACTTGCTCATAATAGTCCAGTTTAAAGTTTGCCATGACTGCTGAATAAAAGCACTGAGAATGCATTTTACAGGGTTAGAAGTGACAGCAGTAATAAAAATTTGAGAATATAATTCCAGAGGGAAGGTGGCCTGTTTACAACTCCACCCAAATGAGGCAAAAGGCAAAGAAACTTTATTTATATACGGTTACAATATTTATTTAAAGCTGCAAGCTTGTGGGGCCATGTGGGAGAAATGTTGGTTTTTGAGGAGAGGGGAAAACTGGAGTACCAAGAGAGAAACCTCTCTGAGCAGAGAAGAGAACCAACAGACTTTTAGCTCACTTATGAGTCGCCAAGTCAGGGAATCAAACCTGGGGTGGAAAGCGAGCGCTCTCATGCACCACTGTGCCAGCCCTGCTTCCCTGAACATTGTTTAATTTTCAAATTTCAGGCACCTTTTCTTTGGATGTCAGTGTTTGTGAATATTTTACTTTAGGTTGAGACTGGCCGTGTGTCAATGTGTCATTGCAGTTGGTATTCAGTGGTAATTGTGACTATTCCTGGACTAGGAAACTTGTAATATACAGGACAGTGTTGCAGTAAAGAGCTAAAATGTTCTCAGCTCAAACTCACCACACAGTAATCGCCACTTGGTACAATGATAACATCGACTTCCTTTTTATTGAGTTCTGTTGGAGTGAAAGTAAATGCAAAAAAGTAACAAATTTTCAGGGAAGCTAAGCACCAAAGAGACAAGAACAAATGCAAATATGGTGAGGATGGTGTAGGATGGGGAAGATTGAAACGGATTACAAATTACGTTTTTGAAAAATTTAGGCTAAATTTTTCGAAAACATCATTTCTTGTCTCTTTGGTGCTCAGCTTCCCTGAAAATTTGTTATTTCACTGTTTTGCATTATTTAAATGCATTTTTTTATCCCTGTAATAATGAACCAAAATATCATGACTGTGTTCCTTTAATAGATTCTTTTCACAGAAGGGGACTAGCCCCACCCCTACCCCACTGGAAATCCCCTTTCTGAAGGAAGGCGCAGGGGTGGGGGGTGGATTAATTTTCTGGAACAACATAATAGAACCAAATGACATAACTTGTATTCTCACAACAGTGATTCACTCTCACTCACTCCTACTTGTGCCTCCTTTACTATATGGAAATACAAAATTAAATTAATAAAACCTTTTCCTATTAATTTTCTTGAATATAGACTAATATCATGCTTGTTGTGAATAACAGATTTGCCCGTCCAGCCTCATCCACAAAACAAGCAAACACAAAGGATCTTAATCCAATGGGAGCTAGAACTCATCCTGATGACGAGTATAGACGGGCAAAATCTATTGTTCATCAGAAATGTGATATCGGTCTATTACCTTTCTTGGACAGAGGCCGTTTGCGTACACAGACACAAATTTGGTGATCTGCAACCTGATAACGAAATAACAGAGCAGTCAGAGATGGTAATTTAAAGTTACAAATTTTTTAACAGTCTCTGCACAGTGGAGGTCACCTGAACAAGGCACCGTGTACAACACATTGCTTAATTAGACTGCTAACAGTCCCTTTGTGATAAACCAAAAGCACAAGATATCAAAAAGGCAGCGAGACTGGAGCAAGGAGATAAAAATGAGAACATACATGTAGCGAAGGCAAGAGAAAAGAAATATTCTTTTCTCCTGTTTCTTCCTGGTGCCCCCCTTGGCTTCCTCACCTCAGATTTTGGGGTCAAACCCCTGGCTGCATTGGCTCAAGTTTAACTTTGCCCAAATTTCATTAAACCATATTTAATATTTTCTTTTAATTTATAGTACATTGGTCTGTAACTTTCACAAACTGTAAGTGATTACCTACCGGGTCTGACATTGTTAATCCTTTTAATTCTAAATCAGCTTGGTACTCTCTACATAAAAAAATACAGGAGTAAAAATAAAGCTTCAAAAATCACATCTTCCAAAGAATCCCTGCACAGGGTATTGTAACTGACTCAACATGTACAACAGTGTAACAGTTTTCTAGTAGACAATTATTCAACACAGTCACCTTATCATTTGCAAGAATTCCCAGCTGGGGTTTCCAGGATCGACTTCCTGTTGAAGACGAAGTTTCATTTCTCTCTGCTCCTGCTGTTGAGCTCTGTGGACAAAAAATAAACATGTCCAAGAAAGAGGCTCATGAAGTTTAAAGTTCTTGTCTAATATACCAAGTAGTAATTACCATAAAAAGTGCACTTAGCAGAACTTCTTTAGAATTATCTAGAGATTTCCTTATACATGTACCTAGTTAGTTTACCTTCTTTCTTCCCTGTTCTTTTTTAATCGCTCAATCTCCTTAACACAGTTGGAACGTCTTCTGTTCACTGAACAAAATAAAGTAAAAAATAAGATCAATTAAAGTCATTCTAAGAAGGAACATTAACGATATTAAACACGAACGATGTTTCTATGACCTCCTGTGACTCACCTGCATTATCTTTCTGTGGAATTTCTATCTGCGAGCCTCCATCATCTTCGTTTCCAAGATTCAGAGCCATGGGGCGCTCAACTTTGGCTGGTAGAAATTAAGTCAATCAATCAGTCAGGTTTTCAGTCAGTCACTCAAACAATCAATCCATCAATACATCTACCCAACCATCCATCCAGCCACAAATTAAATTAAAAATTGAGGATCATATTCAAGATCAGAAAACTGGTATTTATGTCAGTTTAGATATCATAATAATAATAATAATTTTAATGCTAGTTTGCTTTTCATCTTATTCAAATAATTTCTCAGTACGAACTCCTTATCATGGTGAATATTGACAGGGGCAAGTGTTGTCAAGGAATTAATAACAATGCTTTTATTAGTACTATGAAGTATTGGTTTTGCTCAAAACTTGACATTATAATTAAACTCACCTGATGGTGGATGAGCTTTGGGGGAAGATACGCCATGATTTTCATTTCTCGCATTCTGCAAAAAGAGACAAAAAATAACAAAATAATTAAGGAGAGATAGCTATATATGCCACAGGCCAATTAAATTGTCCCAGCAATGATGATTATTGTTACTTATATTATTATTGATTATCATGCTGGCTCTTAAGCTCATGAATTCATACTAAACAACAACAATAACAACAAATAATAATAATAATAATAACAAAAACAACAAAAATAATTATAATAACAATAACAATTTATTAACAGCATTTCCATAAAATTAAATGACTCTACATCTGTTAAGGTAATAAACATGTAAACTATGACTAAAAATGTAAAAATATCTTGAAAAGTATTGTGTATAAAAAATTTTTGAGTATGAAACCATTACATTGTAGGATACTGCAATAACCAATAAACAAAAAGTCTGTGGCTGGATCTGTCAGTTTTATAATTGAGTCACCTAAAGGCTTGACCCTTTACTTTTATTATGGCAACTTTATGGGTGTCTTTCATGTATCGGGGAGATGACAACTTTTCTGCAATAATTACACTGAGCTTTGTTATCAATGTGCTGAACAATAAAGTTAATTAACTATTATCCTCCTCAATCTTGCAGAATATCCTGCAATTTTAGCCAAATAATCCTATGGCCTCATACAACAGTCCAAGTGATTTTGCAGCACAATAAAAATTATTTAATACACAGGGCAAATGCCCAGAACACTTCCCTTATTGCCAGTGCTGCGCCATCAGTCATTAGTATAAACCTACCAGCATTTTATCATGAATGCCGTTCTTTTATTGGCTACGTGACTCACTATCTATTCTGTTGTAGATAGTGAGTAGTGGTTGTCAACAAAATGAAAGCAACTTCTTTGCATTTTAAAATGTCTGCGAGGAGGATTTACCATAGATAATTTACTTGTTTATTTAGTTTTGAGTGACTAGTAGATTTACATATACTAAAACAATTAATTGATTGTGCCTTCATCAGCTATCACACAATAGAAATCTCAAGCTCATAATCTAATTGAAGACGCTAGTGGAAAACCCTCCTAAGTGACGATTTCGGTCAAAAATTTTTTTTCGTCAAAAGTGCCCAAATTTTTGCATATGACCTTCAATTTACTTACTTAACAATGCCTTGCTGTTTTTTTCGCCAATTTGCTTTTTGTTTTCGAGAAAAAGCCCACTTACAACGTTGTAAATTTCTTTTTTTTTTCTCTTTTCTTTTTTTTTTTTCGCCGGTTTAATTATTTTGAAAGATTTATACAGCATTTTGCCCTTGCATGGAATAAAAAAAAATTCGCAGTATTGAATTACATGGCGTCGTCTTCCCTAAACAACTTCTCGTTTCAAAAGTAGAAGGGCACAATCAAACACTCAGTAAAAATGATTTTCAGGTTTGATTACTTGATAATCCTTTTACAAGTTTGATATTTGAATATTAATTTGAATTTGCTTTTCGTTTTCGAGAAAAACGAAGCCAAAAATATCGAAGAATCGCGGAATGGTGTGCAATGAAGCGAAGCAAAAGCTGCGTTGATTGATTAAAACCATTACGTAGTGGCTTTGGCGTAAGGTACCTTTGTTAACGCACGGGTGATGAGCTCGCCTTCCGCGCTGTTATTCGCGCGTTCAAGGCCGGTTGATGTTTTCTACCTCTTCTTCTTTTTTGTTTTTTCTTTCCTTTTTTCTTTCGCCGGTTAGCCGATTTACAAGATTTATACAGCATTTTGCCCTTGCATTGAATAAAAAAGATTGTGCGGTACTGATTTACATGGCGTTGTCTTCCCTAAGTAGAAGGGCACAATCAAACACTAGTAATCAAGTTTGAAAATGATTTTCAAGTTTGATTACTTGATAATCCTTTTTAAAGTTTGAAATTTGAATGCTACTTTGAATCACTGAATATTTTATCTCTAAACTTACCTGCTTCGTCGGGACGAAGGGCTAACGCTCAAAACGTCAGATAATCGAATCCCCGTACGGTGGTCAATTTACATTATCAACTCTGTTGATAAACCAAATTTTCGTATTTTATCGTAGAGTTTGACTAATGGCCGTGGATCGTAAGGGTAGTACAGGTAGAATGCATCGATGGTGAAACACTACCATTCGGCGTCTTTATCACCGAAGAAAGAGAGAATGTCATGTTTTGATCGGCATGGTCCGGCAGGGAAGCACTAATTAAAATGAAGGCTCTGACGCTGTCATTATTTTAGTGACCTTTAGTGGTTTAAAACATGCGATATGTGCGAAGCCGTTAATACCAGTTTAAAAATTCTAGGTTTCGCGAATACAGGATGTGTTCTCTACTAAAATTGGGAAGGGGAAGTATATTTCATGTGAGTGTGCGCATCCCAGGAAAGGTGCCATTACTGAAGAAGCCTGATAATATAACCAAGGCGCGGAAAGAAAGACTGTCATCTGTTCCCAATTAACTCATTAACCGTGTGCTAACTCAGATATATTTGGAGATATTTGCTACATAATGATTTTAATCATTGAACGCAACTTTCGCTTCGCTTCATTCCACACCATTCAGCGATTCTTCGATATTTTTGGCTTCGTTTTTCTCGAAAACGAAAAGCAAATTCAAATTAATATTCAAATATCAAACTTGTAAAAGGATTATCAAGTAATCAAACCTGAAAATCATTTTTACTGAGTGTTTGATTGTGCCCTTTTACTTTTAAAACAAGAGAAGTTGTTTAGGGAAGACGACGCCATGTAATTCAATACTGCGAATTTTTTTTTATTCCATGCAAGGGCAAAATGCTGTATAAATCTTTAAAAATCATTAAACCGGCGAAAAAAGAAAAAAAGAAAAGAAAAAAAAAATTTACAATGTTGTAAGTCGGCTTTGAACGCACGACTTCTTAGCGCGAAAGGCGTGCTCATTACCCGTGCGCTGATAGCGATATGTTCCGAAACTGTCGCTACGTAATAATTTTAATTATAGAACGCAGCTTTCGCTTCGCTTCATTGCACACCATTCACCGATTCTTCGATATTTTGGCTTCGTTTTTCTCGAAAACGAAAAGCAAATTGGCGAAAAAAACAGCAAGGCATTGTTAAGTAAGTAAATTGAAGGCCATATGCAAAAATTTGGGCACTTTTGACGAAAAAAAAAATTTGCCCGAAATCGTCACTTAGGAGGGTTTTCCACTAGCGTCTTCAATTGTTAAATAGCAATGTTGTATTATCACACCTTATTGCTGGGTGTAGTTGAGACTCTTTTGTTGCTTGTAGTGGGTTTAGGTTTTGGTTGAACAGCAAGCATTGGATTCAGTGCAAAGATCTGGTCAACTTCAATCTACAGTGGAAAGAGAACAAATTAAAGTTCTGTGTATCAAAGAAGGACATCCATTGGATAACATTGTTGCTAAACAAATAAAATTAACTAAAAACAAAAGAACAGTATAGTGGGGCTATGTTAATATGAACACCAAAGGGATATGCCCAAGTGTCCACATTATCAGGGTGGTTGCATTAAGTGGGCTTATTTAAGAGAAAATATGACCTTTTTAGTTGTTGAGACAAAGAAAAATGTCTGTTATAAGCGGGTGTCCAGATTAAGCGGGTATCCATAGACTGGGGGTTTTTCTGGCTTTGGTTTCCTGTTCATTCAAGCCATGACACTCACAGTAGAAACCACTGACTGTGTATGGAAGCTGTAAATCGTAATATCAGACCAGCTGCAAGGTCACATGATTTTCAATATACTGTACCTCCTTTCCCTTTGTTTCTCCATTTTCATACCACTCCACTGTCACGCTTTTTGTATCAAGGTTGACGCCGCTTATCATAGATGAGTGGATACGCCCTACAAAAATAGTATAATTTACAAATTAATACAATAAAATATAACAATTTACCAGGGGTTTCAATAAGTTTTGGCACAAGTGGGTATTTACAAATTATAACATGTGGTATTATTTTAGAAGGCCTAGAGGGCATGCTCCCCTGGGAAATCTTGAAATTCTAGAGTATCAAAGATGCAGCATTTTTCTGGATTATGAGGTCTTTACTTCCCCTTTCCTGGTCCAAAAGATGGGGTAGACACCTAAATGTCCTTTCTTTTACGTTTCCATCTCTTTACCTATAACACAAGACTTATTTTCCCCAATTTCTTGGCAAGAAATCATAGCTGAGATGAAATTACCTGGTCTTATTTGACATTTGCATGTGGCTACAAGCAGGTAGTCGGCTTATTATAAGTGGGTAGATCTACCCACAGTGTCCTCGTGCATAGGTAGCTTATGTCAGATTAATAGGGTAAAGCATCTGTTTGATGCTAGGACATTAGAACGGGTTATAAATGCCTTAGTGTTTAGCAAGTTATACTACTGTTCTCCGGTGTGGTCTAATACTTCAAAGAAAAATATCTCGAAGCTGCAGAAAAGTTCAGAATTTTGCTTGTAGAATTATCACTGGAAAGCGGAAATTTGATCATATAACACCGGCATTAAGGGAGCTAAGGTGGCTCCCCGTGACCAGTTTTCTTAAATATACACTTGGAGTTTTAGCATTTAAATGTGTTAAGGGGTTAGCCCCTAGCTACCTTTGTCATAGATTCAAGACACGTGATTGCGTTCATGACCGTAATACTAGATATAAGAATAACTTGAATATCCCAGCTTATAAGTCAGCTTCTGGGCAACGCACATTTTTATACCGTGCAACGAGTTTCTGGAATTCTCTTCCATGTGAAATAAGAGGATGTGATAATTTGCCAATCTTCAAGAAACATTTAAAGGAATTTCTCAGTAGTTTTTAATTATTAATGTGATATACTTTAACATCTATTAGAATTTTTAGATTTTTAATTTTAATGTATTTAGTATTGATTGTAATTAGTTTTTAAAACCCATTTACTGGAAAACTAATAAACATTATCATTATTATAAACATTATTATTACCCCATTACCCTGCTATTTAATGAAACCCCTGGATTTAAAAAATACCATTTTGTTGATAATATCTGAATTTTAAAAATCAAAATTAATATGTATATCACAGGCCTAGCCTGACCACTTGTCCATGGAAAAGCCTCAGTTGGTCACAGAAACCAACAATCGTAGGGCTGTTAGTTGCAAGTTCCCAGTAGAGTGGAAAGGATATGAATGATGATGACGATGATTCTTTTGTGTCATTACTTTTGTCAGATTGACATTATCAGTCAAATCAAACTAAATGACCAACTGCAGTCTGAATACATTCTCTAACTGTGCCGCCTTATCCCAAATGTATAACATTTACAAGTGTTTTTCACAAGACTGTCATTCACTTATGGATGTTACAAATGTACTGTCACTTTTTTTAATATGAGTAGCTTTATCAAGTTGGGTTATTTCTTACCACTGTTTCAAATTTTCAGAATTGTTTTAAGGTGCTTAATATTTTGTGAAGCTGTTGCCAGCATTTCAGTGCATATAGCATTAAAAAAACCACCTGTTTAACAATTAATAACAATGTGAGAGCATGCAGTCAAGTCATTAAAAGTCCATGGCCATGCTTCTTCAAAGTCTGGATATTTTGCCGATTTAGCCAACAGTACTTCTAAAAAATGCCCTAAGGGTATTATTCCCCCCTAAAAACATTTATTAATTTTGTTTTACTTCAGGACTATAAAATAATGAGTTTGCTTATTTCTGTATTTTCTATCCAACAGATTCTCAATGTATCATTATTATTGGCAGGACAAACAATGCAAAGAAAGCAAACAAATAGAACAGTTGAGTGAAATATTCTTTCAAGTACACGATGAATAGATTATTTTCCGATAAACATGTTAATTTTTAAAAGCACCAAAGACGGTTTCAAGGACTACAACAATGACATTCACTAACGAATTCATGGTTGGGGGATCAATTTTCAAATTGTTAGTTAAAATAACCCTTGAGAGGCCCTGAACAAAGGTGTTTTCGCTTTATGTGCTGTACATATTATTTGGTACACCAAAAACTTTCAAAATTACAATAATAAGCTTAATAATAATAGGGTTATTTGCATGGATGAGATCAATAAATATTCTAAATAATCTTTCAGTGATTAAATCTGCCTTTCAAAGTACAAACAAAGTAAACATAAACTCCGAAAACGTTTCGTAACTAGGGAAAAAGTAAAAGACTTGAGATGTTTACACTTACCTAAATACACCGGCAAAAATTAATTAGTCAAATTTGGCGCGCGGTTATTTACTTGCGAGATCACCGCAAATTTTGTACACGCCACCTTAGAATCAATGAAAATCGAAGCCTTTGAAATCGAAAATGATCAGATAAAAGGCGGTATTGGGATCCGATTTTACAATGAACCACAGAAAAAAAATTCTTCCATACTTCGAGACATGACGTTCGTTACAAAAGCTTCACTGACCGTCAGTTCGCTGAATATCAACCTTGATCCCAACCACAAGTTTGCTGTACTTGTCCATTGCGAAGGATCCGTTTAGTTGTAAATAAGTGTCTGATCTTGAGCAGAGGGATCAGGAATTGTAGGGCTATTCATTCGTGTTGTTATATCCAGATTTTTCCTTTCTCAACAGCTTCGCTCCGCTCAGAAATTTACATGACCACCAACTGAGCCTGCAGCTGTACAGCGTTTTCACAAAAGGCAAATTCGTACGTTGTGTAAGATAGTCAGCAAAGTAGAGCCCGACGCGAGGGTAAGGCAAGGGAACACTAAGGCCTTGATCAGCTTGATACAGTGACCAACGTCTCATTTCTCATTACAGTATCACTACCTGATTCAACATACAGGTCATGAGAATACAGAAAATGATTTGAAATATTTTGATCTGTTTTGCTGGAATTGCGAGAAATTGAAATTGAAATTTACGAAACGTCAAGTCTACATAAAATGCGTTGGTTTACCATGTCTATCTCTGCTGTTTGTGTTTTATTTCTTCAGTTTTTTATCAAGCTACGATGTCCAAACAACAAGAGTTTATTGGAAGAACCATTTTCGTAATAAAACCATTTTCAAATAACAAGTGTTTGTAGTTTAAGTTTACTTCTAAATCGTGAAAACAGTTAAATCAGATATTATTTAAAACCCTGATGACTAAACCTTTCATGATACAAACGTCTACAGTTGTAAAAGGTGGCCATAACGGTAGAAGTTACGCTGACTACAGTAAAAAACGTTTGCACAGCTCCCTCAAACAAATGCTCACACGGTCGTTTCCGTTCGTACTCAACTTTGGTTGGCAATGGTAATGGTAATGGTAATGGTAATGGATTTATATACCACGCATATCACATAATTTCATGGCGGTTTACAATTCTTCTCTAGGGTGAGATCGGACGTCAGCCTGTAAAGGCGCCTCTGGCAGCCGCTATCACTGAGGCATCGTTTACACGGACGCGATTTCCAATCGACACGGTTTCATGACCTCGAAACCGCATCAAAAACGACTCGGTTTCGAAGTGTTTACACGGAACCTATCCAACCGTTTACGTCGTGGTGATCTCGTTCTCAGGCATTCTTCTGGAAGCATAACACCGTCCAAAAAGTTGTTCCACCAAACACGTGTTCTCCCAGGCCGAATCCAGAATCGTCTATTAGTAACCGTTTTCAAATCGATGCGGTTTCGCCGTTTACACGACCAATGAAACCATATCGTTTTGAAAACGCTCCACTTTTGAAAGCGTTTTCAAAACGACCCGGTTCTGATAACGAACTCGACCGGCGCTGTGTAAACGAAAACCGTAACCGCATCGAAAACGGTGCGGTTACAAATGAAACCGCGTTCGTGTAAACAGTGCCTGAGTCCATATTTGATCTCACCCACCCACCCAACCCACACATGAATGTCAAGAGAGATGAAAGATAGACCGCCACACCGAGAACTACGTCCCCTACTCTTTTCGAACAGTTTGCGGGTTCTTTAACGTCCCGCAGATTATTAGGAACAAGTGCATGTTGTGAGAAGGGACCTGCAGTTTATCGTCCTTATCGGAGAAGACTACCAAGTCTAACCGTTTGCAGATCTAATTACATAGGCAGCACTTTCTTCTTAATTATTTTAAAGACCCTGAGTGTTGGTCCAGCCGGGGTTTGAGCCCGCGACCTCCCGCACAGTAGTCTGGTGCTCTCGCAACTGAGCTAACCGGTTGATTCGGACAGTGATTCATACGACTTAGTTTGGTCACTTCGTACTCAACGAACAGGCCAATTTCTGTTCACCTATACATCTGTTTCGGGAAAGGTTGTCCTAAGGAAATCAAAAAGGGTACGCGACAATCCCGAAAGGTAGTCTGGGACATTGAATATTCTTTTTGAAACGTCCAGAATTGGCGATGGCGCGACCATACAGTGAAGAATTGCGAGAGCGTGCCATATGGATGAAAGAGTTTTCAGGGTACAGTGTAGATGAAGAAGCAGCTGCTCTTACATGACGCCCAAAACAAACCCAAATCGGCGCGCACAAGTTACATCGTATCAGTTGTTTTGATCTGAAACATGTGACGCACTACTGTAACACAAAACAATCAACCAAAGCATTTGGTAGAACACAACTCTATTCTCAACTATTCTCCATGGCGGGCGAGCACATGTCCCTATGTCACGCGCGTAACATTCTAGGTACGCAATGCGTGTATACAATACGCACGCGCTCTTTTCAGCTGCTTTTCTCTACTGATGAAGAGGCAGCAGCCTCGAAACGTCTGGACATTGTTATCATCTGGCGCTCAAAACAATCTTTCTTCAAGTATTTTTGGTTCTAGGGCTACTGAGAATCAAAATACACAATAAGCTCTGTACGTTAGAATAAACCTGTTGATAAGTATATATGATCATTACCTTTTATACCTTTGAATATGTGAATGATCATCGCAGTTTCTTAGGTCCATTAGCATGTTAAATCCTTAGATAAGCGACTCCACAAGCGTTAAGCTTTGAATTTCATCGTTTCAAAATAAAGGTCGTATGTATATAGTGAAAATAGAGGTAGCTGAAAAAAAGCCGTCAGGCTTGTACGGGATTCGAGCCCACGACCTCTACGATCCCGGTGCAGCGCTCTACCAACTAAGCTAACAAGCCACCTGAAAGCTGGTCATATTGTTGGTTCGTATTATACCCCATCCTCGGAGACCCAGGGGCAGAGAGTCGGGTTGGGACGAAGATTCAGGACGAGCGAAAGTTTACAAGACAGTCGGGAGAGCCCCTGGGAACATTTCTTTATCGGACTCGTTCCAGAAGCTATTGAAATCTAGCTACGTGATTGGGCGGAAATTTTCTGGCAAGGAATTTTTTTTCTGCCCAATCGGCGATCAGCTTATATATCGCACACCTTTCGTGACTTCTTATACCGAGGGTCAAACGTCCATTCTGCTGTCAGCCATATTTTCGATCGCTGTATCGACACTGCGAGGAAAGTTATGGTGGAAAGGGGTCCATAAAACCCAGATATCAACAAATTCAACTTCTACTCAAGCAAAAATCACTTGTAAGGAACTAGAAAAATCAAGATGAAGACCGATCGCAGGTATCGTAAACTTCACGCGAAGAACTGTTGACAACTCGGCCACAATTGTTGTTGTTTGGTATGAGTTTTTGTTTTTCTCTGGTGTACTCACAGGGAGCGGGCCGCTTCTGAAACTTTTTAGGGCGATGGAATTTCTGTTGCACAGGCCAGGCAAGTTTACCGATCGGGCGAGTGAAACGCAGCCGTTGAATTTTGTTTTGCTCACGAAATCGAACCATCCACTGCTTACAATTGACTCTAAGTCAGCCCAGCTTCGAGAGAGACCTTGAAATGGCCTTAGAAAATCCAGTTTAAAATAATTTACCCGTAGTCGTGGTTGTCTCTCCATCCACTTATATTATGACAGTCATGAAAGACCAGGTTAAGTCGTTAAGGTCATTGGGCTTGAAGGCTGCTTTTGAAAAAGTACGGAGGCCGAAATCACAAACCAATTTATCAAATCAAAATCAGTTTCCCAATACTCTGACATTGTCTTGCATACAGATGCCATTTTGACGTTGATGTGAGTTCAGATTATGCTTTTGAAATAGGTGATTACCTTGGCTATAGAGTAAGACTCGAACAGGAACTACTCCAGTGTTTTGGAGGGAAAGGAATGGAAAATGGCATGTATTATGTGAAGATGAAAACAGATTTTTACAAAAATCATCACTCTTATGAGAGTTAGCATAATAATTTTTTGAGACCTTAGCAGGTTTGTGGCAGATGTTGTGCATGGTAATTGGGGTACGGTATTGACCTGATACCTTTTGTAGCATTACAGGGCTTTCATAGCTCCTAGGAATTAGGCAGTGTGATATGGTATTGCTGAACATCTTGTGCAGTGCACTTACTATGATTAGCCTATTACAGGTGTTTCAGTGAATGGCGATGGTAAACTGACTTGTGTTTCAGGAAATTGTTTGTGTTTTGAGAAACTGTTTCATGTTATGGGAAACTGATTTTTGTTTTGGTAAATTGATTTGTGATTGACCCTTTTGGGCCGCTGTAGAAAAGCAAAGTGAAAGACCAACAGATAACAGATGGACAATTAAATTTTAAGAATAATTTTAAATTTTTTTGTACCCCCTCTGAAACTGTGGGTGTAATTTCTTCTTGGGTATACTCATTGGAAATTTCATTTAGTACAAGGTAGGCTTCTCCTGAAGTGCTGGCAGCTGGCTGAAAAGTGGCTTCTTTACATTTTGAGCCACCTGCTTTTCAATGAAAAGTTTCCAACGGTTTTTGAAGGCTGTTTCAATTCTCATAAAAAAGCCACCTTCTGTTAGATTCCAGTCAGCTACTCTAAAACCTAATAACAACTCTGAGGCCATAAGGCTTGTGACAAATAATCACAGTGACTACAATATCCAAACAGATTACATTGGAAACTTGAATTTAAAGTTACATCTCACTATCAAGAAAACTTCTGAACAAACAAAAAATAAATGAACAATCCCTTCTAGGTTTATTTTGTTATTTTATTGTTTTTTTTTTTATTTCCACTTTATCTAAAAGGGGATATCTTACTGAGAAGCTACTAAATTTTGTCCTTTGAGTGACCATGTTAACATATTTTGTAATTATATTCAGGTTATGGGTATGGTTTGTTTGTAGTGTTCTTTAATTTGAAACCTACCTTAAAAATAATTTAAATATACTTAGTGATACCATTGTATCAGCCTTTTTGACTCAGTGAACTGTATAGTTGAGAATAATTTGTCAATAGGTGGTTATCGAGGGTCTTTTGGGACAAAACACATTTACACTACATGTATGTGAGGAACTGAAAACATGATTCCTTTTAAGGAATCATGTTTTCAGTTAACTGAAAGCATTCTCTCATGTTTTAAAAATTGTCAAGGAAAAGGGCAGTGACAGGAAGAACCCATTCCAAAATTGGTGTGGTCTCATGGGAGAAATCAAGTCCTTTCCTGGTGTACCATTGGCTTGGCAATCACAGCAACTACAACTGTATCATGCAAAAATGGAATTTAATAATTGTTATATTATGGATACACATGAGCGTTTATAAAGACAAGAGTGCATACAAGACACTAAACATCCTGCATCAACTTCTAAACAGCTTTATCAGAAACTTTGCAACCTAAAAGTTGCAGCACAGTCAACATAATGTAAATGTTTCCAGCAAGATTTTGCAAAAGCCCACTCTAAAATATGTTTTTAAAACTTTTTAACTGAGCTCAGCACCACTGTGGTAAAAGAGTTCATGGAAAGCTTGTGCAAATTACCATGCATCTTGCATATACAGTACAACACAATTAGCAATTATCACAACTGCAAGGCAATCTGCATATTTTTATGCACACCTTGGGAAGAAAAGCATATTGGCCAACAGATCCAACAGATACCAGTCAAAAATATGAAAACCAAAACAATGCAATGTATCACAGTGGAACTGTACACTTTCTCTAAGGACTTTTCGTGTCTCTCTCGAAATTGAGCTGAAACGGTCGATTCCAAGGATTGAGCAAAATATTAAACCGCCGAGCTGAGTGCTTCTCGCCCGATCAGCAAACTTGTCTGGCCCGTGCAACAGAAATTTCATCGCCCCGAAGAGTTTCAGGAGCGGCCCACTGCCCGTACGAAACCTGAGAAAAAAGCCCAAACCTAACAACAATGTTCCTAACCAGAGAAAGAGACCGAGTTACATGCTCCCGCATGCTGTTCTTCGCGTGAAGTTTACGATGCCTGCGGCCGGTCTTCATCTTGATTTTTCTAGTTCCTTACAAGTGATTGTTGCTTGAGTTCAATTTTAATTTGTGGATTTCTGGGTTTTGTGGGTCCCTTGCCACCAAAATGTTCCTCTTGGGATAAATCTGTCGAACGAACGAGACAAGTGGAACCACTAAAAATATGGTCGACAGCAGATTGACGGCTTACTTGTTGGTGTAAGAAGTCACGAAAGGAGTGCGATATATAAGCTGATCGCCGATTGGGCAGAAAAAAAATTCCTTGCCAGAAAATTTCCGCCCAATCACGTAGCTAGATTTCAATAGCTTCTGGAACGAGTCCGATAAAGAAATGTTCCCAGGGGCTCTCCCGACTGTCTTGTAAACTTTCGCTCGTCCCGAATCTTTGTCCCGTCCCGACTATCTGCCCCTGGGTCTCCGAGGATGATTATACCCGTGAGAGATGAATAAGTGAGAATGAATAATGAAAATCATATATTTGAACTGCGGATTAAAGAATGAATACGTGAATGATCATCGCAGTTATGAACACTACTTAGTGTAGTCAAAATAAAGTGTGAAAATAAGTAGTGAAAATAAAGCCTGAAAAAAATTCAGGCTTGTACGGGAATTGAACCCACGACCTCTGCGATACCGGTGCAGCGCTCTTCGTTTGCAAAGTGAAGTTCCAATTTACAATCAAACGCCTATAAAGCGGCCACCCCATATAAGGTGGCCAGTGATCAATGTCCCATTGAGGGTTCTGCTATTGTCTTCTTCCAGCCCCCATCAAGCAGTCACTATCCATTTCCCCGAGGAAGTCAGGTTAATGGGGACTGAACTGTATTTTGTCCATTTGCCCTCCCCCCCCCCCCCCCACCTCCCCCACTCCCCTGAAAAAAAGTTTTTGTCTCAATCTCGGGCAGCAAAGAACAAAGCCTCGTTAGAAAACAAAACTTTATTTGTAACTCAACAATAATCAATGTAATGATTGTGTAACAATGTAAACCACACCGTCAAAAAGAATACTTAATATGAAATATATATAATTCCACCTTGAAAATAGATATGATCTCACTCTTACACAGTAATAGCTTGTATAGCAGTTAAATATAAATCTCCTCTTGGTTTTAGCTGTCATATACCTTTTTATCTTTTAGTCTTTAAGTCTTACCATTATTGACACAAAACGTTTAACAAAAAATCACCCTATAGATTACTTTCGACTTGTGTTTTATGTGTGGCCATAGCCACGTTTCTTATCATTCCGCTAAATAATTCAAAAAAAGTAGTATGTATGACATACATCATTTTGCTTATGATTAGTTCCTGGTGAATAGTGGGTAGATCCAGTCCTTTGTGGGCGCAAATGGCCACTTTAGAACGTAGTTTGAAATTGTTGTTATGACCGTTTGGCACTGGATCTACCCACAATTCACCAGGAACTGATCAGGGACCACGGAGACCATTTCAAAGTGGTAGGACTAAAACATCTGGCCAAGTTCAAGTGGTAAACTTCATACATTTTCCATGTTATCCGGAAGCCTAAACAATTAATCCAAGAAAAAATGGTAGGGCTATAGCCCTACCAGCCCCTACCCCTCCGCAGAACCCTGGCGGTTAGATTCGTACATCTTAATATCTAGCTTAACCGAAACAGTAGTCCATATCCAAAATCTTTCGCACAAAAATTAATTCATTCGCCCACACTAGTTTACATCAATGTGGAAACGGAAGAAATTCTCGTTAAATAAACAACTGTAACAACTGGCAGAATGTTTAAATATCGAATGTGTTATACGTTAAATGGCCAGCAAACACAGCCGTATCCTTCTCTTTATTCCTCGCCGTGTTGGCGATATATTATGGGCGAGTTTGCCATGGGCGAACTAACCACTCACAAAACTGAGTAATTCGTTATGTCACTCCAGTTAGTTACAAGTTAGATCGCACTAACGCTTTTTCTTTCGTTTCCGTTGCTTAGGTTGCTTGTTTGATCCGTTGTAGCGGTCGTCTTTGCCATTAAACTGACCAAAAAACGCGCGTATGAGGTTCTCGAAATCTTCTTCCTCCAACCTGTGAAAATCAAGGCGTCTTAAGAAGCGTTTTATAAACAGCAAACAGAAACAGCTATTAGAGCGGCTTCCAGATGAGTATCGAAAGTAATTCTCGCTTGCTTTGGTTTTGCATTGCTTTGCTCTGTGATTGGTTGACAAACCTCGCTCCATTTGTCAAGCAAAACCAATACCAATCGCGACTCGGCACGCGTGCATTTTCCCGCGCTTTGCGTCGGCTACATGTGATTGCTTCGTGTTCTGATTGGTTCATTTCGCTGTTTGCGTCTGTTGTGATTATTGGTCAGTGCAATTGCTTTGGTTTTGGTTTTAAGACACTCAATTGAAAAGCACTCTATTTGGTAACGAAAAAGCAAAAGCTCAAAAATTTGACAATGCATCGGAAGGCACAAAAGCTCCCGGGTCAGTAAGGAGGGAGGGAAGGGACGGGTGACCCCACCCTCCTCTCCCCCCCCCCCCCCCCCACTCCTTCGCTCCCTGACACCACCTATGCTCCACATAGCAAAACAACGAAAGGCAGTAAACACACACCTTGAACTGAAGCCGCTTGGGTGAGACTGCCGGGTCTTGAGCTTCAGATGAACCGTGTGAGGATTGGGCTCCAGCCGGTAGTTCCCGAGACCCTACAAACGAACAGACACGTGACTGTTTAGTACACCTGTTAACTCCGTAAGGTGGATTCGTGACACGCAAAATCACGCCATGACCATGATATGTTCGGGTTCAGATTATGGTGATAAATGTAGGTGTACGTTAGGGTTTAAGTCGTAAATCAGGTCTGCAAGGTTAGCATTTACTGAGGATTAGTTAAGATTAGTTAAGGGTATTTGTGATTAAAAACCATTCAAGGAAGATCCCAATTTTAGTACCAACTTCTTTCACACACTTTTCACAAGTATTTGAAATTTACTGCACGATTTTGCTACTTTTAAGTTTACCGGGTGAAGGAGCCAATAAGTCGTGACAATACTGAAATTACTTACTTCATGTACTATTTGTAACTCTAGTTTTCTCCTATTTATTCTGTAGTATTTTGTCTTTCAATAATTTTCTTTTTGCTCACTGTGTGTCATGCACATGTGTGTTTGTGTGTGTGTGCCGACCTAAACTAGTATTATATCACTTTTCTTAAACTGGCTGGCTGTCCTCTTTAACTCTATGGTTATTTCAGGTAGCCAGTCCCCTCTTTTTTTATAATTAAATTAATTAAATGTCTGTAATGTAACTAAATGGGAAAATAAAGCGTGTTGTTGTTGTTGTTGTTGTTACTATCTTATATAACAAAGCTCAGAAGTTGACCTTTCGGAAGGGGTTAAGCGTGTTTAAGCATGATCTTATTCAAGACTTTTTTCGCGAAGCTCCAGAAATCGCATTCATAACTCTAACACTAAAAAACAAGTAATACTAAAAAAAATCGAATTAGCTTTTCTATGTAACGTTTTACCGAAAACGGATCATTCTTGTTTTAACGCTCCGCTTTTTTGTTGCTGAAAGTATATGTGTCACCACACCATGCTAGTTTGAAATGGATTTCCAGCCATTTCAGAGGACCTTAATTTAACACTTTTCTGGGGAGCCTGCCCCCGGATCCCTTAGCTGACTCACGCTTATGCTTTCGAAGTGAGCTCCCCCCCCCCCCCACCCCCATTGCAAACTTTCCCTGTAACGTCTTTAAAATCCCACTGCACCTGACAAGCTGCCCATTCCGTGACATCATATATTTCACCCTCCATGCAGGCATAGAAGTGTAGCTTGTATCCAAGGAAACTACTTTCTGCCCACAAATCGCCCTGAAAACGGTTGAAAACAAAGCAAGAAATCCAAAATTTGTTAGTTTAAACGTTTAAAAGTAACTCTTTTCTTGTTTTTGATACGTAAATAAACAAAAAAGGTGCAGAATATAAGGCTTAAGGTTAACTAACTTAAGGGTGTCACTTTTTTATTGATATACTCTGACAAGCTTTCTGCCTGTTTTACGAGAGGTCGTCTAGAACTCTAGAGTTACACGGCGCAAGATCAGGAAAGTGTACAATTATGAAGCATGAAGCAACTAGACGTGAACACTAGATAAAGCCTAGTTAAATGTGGCAGCGCGAATAAACCGAGTATCAGGCCTTCCTCAAGTCAAATGCCCTTATTAAGGGACTACTCTGCTTATCAAGTGGAGCAAGGTTCTCCAAAAACAAAGGAATCTTCTTGGCGGAAGTGACCTAAGAAGAGCGCGCAGAATAGACTGGTCCAAGCACCTCAACCTGACTTCCGGTGAAACGTCACGAGCTTGGCAGACCGCGCATGATCTCCCGCCAAAAGTTTCCCCAAAGAAAGGCATATTCTGCGTATCAGAGGAAAGCATATTCTGCTCATTTTGTTCAATACACCATTTTGCTAATGATTAGTTCCTGGTGAATTGTGGGTAGATCCAGTCCTTTGTGGGGGCAAACGGCCATTTTAGGACGTAATTTGAAATTATAATTTTAACCGTTAGGCCCCACAAGGGACTGGATCTACCCACAATTCACCAGGAACTGATCATTAGCAAGCCGGTGTATTTGCTATCAGGGGTAGAATGAAAAAAATACTATTCCATTTTTTCATAATTATGAATTTATATTGCGCAGGCTTCATAGTTACACGATCGCCTGCGCATTACAGTAGTCAAATACATGTAAAACAACCTAAGCAATTTACATGTTAGATTAAAATTAAAGTAATAAAAATTATAAAAATTGAATTAGAATATTATTTGGTACACCATTCCATAGTTTGGGGGCAGTGGCGAAAAACGCCGTGTCCCCCAATGTTCTTTTTGTGCGTTCGACTGGGTAATGTGCGTTCAACCCGTGTGACATACCTCTTTTGCTGCGTGCCTTGTCTTGCACTGACCGCAAAAACGAGCTGTAAAAATAAACCTGTCTGTGCTAGTGCGTTCAGCCCCGTGTGACATACCTCTTTTGCTGCGTGCCTTGTGTTGCACCGACCGCAAAAACGAGCTGTAAAAATAAACCTGTCTGTGCTGTAACGGCGGTGCTTTCCATCACACTGATTACAGTGCAAGTAATTCTGCATCTGTGGTACAAACGCAGGACACAGATAACATACATTATAGAGCGGTTTTCAATTGAGTGTCGAAAGTAATTCTGGTTTTACTTTGGTTTTGCATTGTTTTGCTCTGTGATTGGCCAGGAAAACTCGCGCCACTTTCTCAACCAATGAGAAACAAAACCAAAGCCAATCGTGATTTGCACGCGCATATTTTCCCACGCTTTGCGTTGGCTACTTGTAATTGCTTCGTATTCTGATTGGCTCATTGCACTGCTTCCTTCTGTTGTGATTGGTCAGAGTAATTGCTTTGGTTTCGGTTTTACGACACTCAATTGAAAAGCGCGCTATTCTGATTTGGGGTGAATTAAGGAAGCAACGTTTTCCTCATGGCGAAATCCAACCATTAACCTAAGTACGTGAATTTAAAACAACTGGGCTCATACACCATAGTTAATAGAGGGCGATGGTTAGGGAACCCGGCAAACATCAAAGGAGCAAAACAAAGAAGCCAAGATTTATGTTGGAAGGCCCATGACCGTGCACATCTCTTTGTTTTGCACTCATTTACTATGCACGAATTACGTAATCGAAATGTTTTTATTGGCTAGTTGCATGAGCACGCGTAACCACCTATTGTTATTGTGCACGGTCAACCTCCAAAATAGCAAACAAAAACATATAACAAAGAACTTTGCTATGTTTCATAACCATTTCACTCTATGAACTATGCATACACGTATATTCAAGAGAGTCTGGTATTGGAAGGGTCACTGTATTTCAAATATTTGTTCTGGTGCAGGGCTGGGGAGGGAGTGGGTAATAATTTTTTTCGCAGGGCTTTCAGCTTTCAAGTGCATGAGAGACTACAGAGCTTTATATTCAGAACTGCATGTTATAATTACTGAAGAAATGAAAGCAAAGATTTGAGTGCATGTGCATGATGCATACAGCTTCATGCAACAGCATGCATACCAAAATTGCATCACTCCATGCTTTTGACCATAAATCTTAGTCACATAAATTCATCCTTTGAAGTTTTACATTTAAGCTCTAAACAGCAATATCAACTTGAGCAATATCATGGACCCACAAATTGCACACAACGGTGTACAAGTACACGCATGTAATGTATACCTCTTTCATCTTCCTTCCAAGATCAGCAAAAAATTGTTCAGGACTTCCAGGACGACTAGAATTTCCCCTCTAAAAGAAATATTATTGAACGCAGTTTAGAAATCTCCAGCAAACCAAAGATTGTTAATTTTTGTACAAGGAAATTAAATCAGGATTAGAGACTTGCAAGAAATGAAACAGTGAAGATACCCTTTCCTCTGCTCTTCTCTTCCAGGCTGTCTCTCTGTCAAAATCTCTACGCTTCTCCTGTTAAAAAGTTACAACGTGTGATTCAAGAAAATAATGATATTTTTCAAAAGAAAAGAAAAATAAAAGTATTCGTTTTTTTCTCTTTTTTCCTTTGGAATACTGTCATATATCTAGCATATTACCTTCATGTACGACAGCTCATTCAAATAACGTACATGTGTGTAGCACCGTTTTTTTTTTCTCAGAGTTTGGTCACAGCTTGCTTTATAATAAAAAATGATCCCCAACAACACTACATTGTTCTTCTGATACCACAATTGTGCAAAACTCATTCCGCATACTGCAGAACAAGTCGAATACAGCCACTTACAGGATCACTAAGAATGTCAAAAGCATTTGCAAGAGTCTTGAATGCTTCATCGGCTTGAGTGTGAGGGTTCTGCAAAGAAAAAGAAAACAAGGCTGATCACTTCAATGTGTAAACCAAAATTAACATTTCATTGTTAAAGTGCCTATGAAGTAAAAAAATTCATGTTCTAATATGATAGTTTATTATTTTTCTGAATCTTAATATGTAGGTTTTAAGCAGAAAAACATTAACAACACGGAATAAATTGAACCGAAAGTTTTAATTTTGGTGGCAAAAAGCGTCTCCATCTTGTACGCAACCAAAATGATCTATTACAAAGTGGTGATGTACAATGTAGGAAATACTTTAGAAGACACGAGTGTCGTGGCATTAATTTTCCTTCGTCATCAGCATTGTCCTGAGCAAAGACTCCTTCTCATTCCACGAGACACGATTCAGTGAATTTTGAGGTTCTTTAGAGGGCAAAAAAAAAAATTGCCTTTAGTTGATTTCTTTTGTCATTTTGTAATCAAGGCATGACAAACTTCAAAAATGAGGGGAAAAGAAAGCATTATTTCAATCATAGTTTCGACTGTGATAAAATGGATTGAGCAAGTGCCTTGTCTGGATGAATGAGTATGGCTAGCTTCCTGTACTGTTTCCTGATCTCATCATCAGTCGCATCACTCGGCACTCCCAGGACACTACAATGGAACCAAACACCACACAACATTACAGACATCACTCTGACTTGCTTTCTGGGTCAGGTTCTCATTACTCATAGAATTGGCCAATTCAGAAACACGTTATTAATTAATTTGTTGTTATTAGATTTGTACCTCAAGGGTGTGATCCTTTGGGATGATCCAGATAAGGATCAATGATCCAAGATCACTCAGATGATGGTGCATCAAAGGAACTGAGGAATCCACTCTGGGAGAGGATTTGTTGGTTCCTTTGATGCAACACGATACTGATCTGGGTCATCCCAAAGGAATGCATCCTTAGTCAAACCTTTATTGTTTAATTTCCTCACTGTCTGTAAGTAATTATGTAGCTTTTATTTAGTTTTAGAATTTAATTACAAGTTTTAATTATTTCATCCTGTTGATGTAATGTGCTGTTGATCATCTCATCATGAAAACTGCACAATAGAGCGGTTTTCAATTGAGTGTTGAAAGTAATATATTATGGTTTTGCTTTGGTTTTGCATTGCTTCACTCTGTGATTCGCCAGGAAAATTCGCACCACTTTCTCAACCAATGAGAAGCAAAACCAAAACCAATTGCGACTTGCATGCACGTATTTTCTCGCGCTTTGCGTCGGCTACATGTAATTGCTTCGTATTCTGATTGGCTCATTGCACTGCTTACTTCTGTTGTGATTGGTCGGAGTAATTGCTTTGGTTTTAGTTTTACGACACTCAATTGAAAAGCGCTCTATAAATCTCCAGATTATTAGATTATATATTACTATTATTGTCTTCTGGACGTGAATTACTTACAAGACTCCAAGTTTTTTTTTCAGTTTTGTATTTTTTCTTTATTTAATGTCTTATTCACAAGCTATTATTAAAATTTCTTTCATTTTTTATGTATGCACTTATTAAATTATTTACATGTGGATTTCTTTTTGTGTGTGCACTTAGTAATAAAAATAATTACTTCCAGTCCTAGTTAAAAAATGTTGCTTACTAGAGCGTGTTCACTTTACATCATGGTGGCCATGTTGGAGGAAAAAAATATTCTTTTGGGAATTGAACTCTTTTTATATGCAAATTCTTTCTTTTGGTTTAGAACACTGAGCAAACACTCTTTATAACAGGGTTAAATGCAATTTACCGGTAACCTAGTTAACAACTAGGAGCAAGTTTTGCTCAGTTATTGGCAGGCATGGCATGACATTAGTGTTTGCTAGTAGCCTTTCTGGCTTATGTCTGACGCCTTCAGGCAGTCCAGTGGTCAGGGGTGGTTCTGTTATATTTTATGTGTTCACCTTTTCCATGTGCTTGTAGTTTTTACTTGCTCTGTGTACGGGGCATTGTAGCTCATGTGTTTTCGAGTATTTCCCCTCCCTTCCCTCCCTTTAGTTTTATAATAATAATAATAATAATAATAATAATAATAATAATAATAATAATTATTATTATTATTATTATTTATTTATTTATTTATTGTTTCTTCCACTGAACTCCTAGTCCAGTGTGACGGGTGCTTGGTTTGGGGCTTGGTGTGGCAGGCGGGGCTCATGGCTGGGTTGCGGGTACGGCAGGCTTATGGGGTGTTCTACCGACCTGGGTTTGGGGCAGCGGAACCAGCCTCCAGGTCCCTGAGCACCCAACCTCCACTTGCGACGCAGACATTAACTGAAAATGTACAAATACCTTGACAAAAACTGGATGAACTACTGACAGTGTAGTAACAGGTGTGGTAAAATGAATACAATCATGTAACTAAACATGTGGTAGGCAAACAGACCTGTAAGGATCATTGTCTTTGTTTTCCAACATGTGTCTAATTGCTGCATCTCCTGCAACAATACAGAAATAATTACATGTATCTCATAAAATTAATTCAGTGATTGTTACACTCATTTACTGGATAAAAGTGACACAATTACATAATTATACTTCATAATACAAGACAAGGGCCACTCATCATGCAGGGGTTTCCATAAGTTTTGAAATAGCCATCTGAGCTAACTAAAGCATATAGGTGGCAACCTGATAATTTTTAAATTAATAATTAATAGTTAATAATTTAAATTAATAATAATTAGATTTAAATTAATAATTTGAGTGAAAATACAGACAAAGTAGGCGGCGGTAAGGGGTAAATTCTGACAAAGTAGGTGGCGATTTTTGCCAGTTGCCGGCTTCTAATAAAACCCCTGATCATGATCACTGCTTGACATTACCATTTTGAGGTAGGTCATAGGTTTGTCCCTGTGAAGAAGTCTTTCTTTGCGCTTCTCTATGTGTCCTGATCCAATGAAATATAGCTGAGATCCTGCCTCTAAAGGCGGAAAACAGTCTGTCCAATGCAGTGTAGTGAATCCCCTTTCTGATCAACCAGCAGCCTGTGTACCAAGCACTAAGAACACAGAACAAGACTAAAAAGTTAGGTTACACTGATAGAACTGGCATTCCCAAACAAGCTTTTGTTACATTTGGCAGCTTCACGATAGCACACCCTTCAGAAAGTGGAATATTTATGAGACAATGTATGTTTATTAAGAAATCATGCTCCAATGTCATGTGTCAATAATTATATAAAAGTTAAAAGACTTACCAGCACAGCACAAAGCCAAAAATCAACATCAAAAGGAGGACGATGTAATAAATAATGGACTTGACAGCTTGGAAACATTTTGACGCTACAGTCGAACCTACAGGAATTACAAAAAAAAAAAAAAACACAACAACAACAACAATTCAAACATAGACTTTATTAATATAATGTCCACATGGATTGAAATTTCAAAGCCAGTTTTTTTTCCAATATGAAAATTGGTGTTTTAAGGAACATTTTGAGGGGAAAATAATGAGCTAAAAGTAGCAGGAACTTATTTTAAAATACGGTGAAAGCTGGGCCTTTTTCACAAAAATTCTAGACAAAGACCTGGGGTCTGGTGAATAGTCCTGATGTCATTCATGTGTACTCAGTTGAGTGTGTCACCCGGTTTTGTAAGTTCTGTGGAATAAAAATATCAAAGAACTACCAAGATTCACTGCCAGGGCTGCCAACTGTGCAAAACTTTCCATGTTTAAGCTTCTTCACCTTCTCAGATACATGTATGTTTCACGCTTGAACATTACACACGAATGACAAAACAGAGACCTTCTGGCCATGCGCAAAATGTCTCAAATTTCAGACCACGGTGGAAATTTTTGAACCCCCACAAATTGGGGGGAGGGAGGTACTCCCTTATATGGGCCATATAGGTACACATGTATGTGCGGACCCAAAGGGTATGGATTTTTAGCCATTTTGGTTCTGACATAGTGTATGGTTTGTGCACTCTAGTCTTGAATTGGGTATGTTTTTTAGAAGCTATGATTTGTGTATGACACAGGGCATCACATTCATTCAGTGGTCATATGCAAAAGTTAGAATATGTACAATACTCCATACCTGAACGATAAAAGCTTATCAAGATGGCATTAAAATCAATCCCTGCACCAGACCTTTGCTCAGCTCTGTGTTTATGCTTTACTTTCGACCTTGTTTCCGAAGCGTGCTCTGGTCGAGAGTTGTCTTCAGTTTTCATGTTAGGGTGGCCTCTTGACTTGTCCTTAACCCTTGGCTTGCTTCTTTGTGAATGGCCATTCTGTGACACACCTTCTTTGGAATACTTAAACCTGTGTTCATGTTTAGTTGGCAGTTTATTTCTACTTTGGACTTTGTCGTGAGTGCTTGCTCTTGGTTGTTTGCCTGTTGGTCGAAATCTTTCATCATCTGAAGATTTCTGGTCTCTTTTGATTTCATCTGCATTGAATAACGGTTTCCTTTGCCTGGATTCCTCACAAATTTCGTCATCTTTTGCTTTGGAGCCAAAATACCCCATTGAACTCTCTCTATGGATCTTTGTTTCATTTCTAGTGCTTTTACTAGAATGCATACTTTCAGTAACATTCTGGTTATTGGACTTATTTCCCACAGTATCTGATGATACATTAGTACTACATGAAGCAGATTTCTGATGTGAATCAGAATTCTTTGTTGAACTGCTCTCATTCTCAACTTCAGCTGGTGTCTTTTGATGTTTTCCATTTTCACTCTCAAAATAATGTCGAAGATTTCGATAAAATTCCTGTTGGGAAGGAGAAAGAGATGAGTTTGTGGATCTTTTCTCAGAACAGTTTTTGCTCTGTTTGCTACAAGTACAAATTGGTGAGGTTGAGCTCGAGACACAAACACCTTTCACAAAGTGAATCCTGGTCTTTGTGGGAGAAGGTGGATCATTTCTATCTGCTTGCAACAGTCCACACTTTGAACAGACATCATTACTGCATGTTGCATCACTTTTCGCAGATCTTGATCTGCCATTCATCAAATGATTCCTGTATTTTAAATCCTCAGTATCACTTATGTCATCTAAGGTATCACAAAATTCATGTTTTGTGGCCTGTGCATTGTGGAGCAAATCATCTGACTGCTCACAAGAAACATCCTCCTTTAATCCATTGCATAGCACATCATAATATTCTGCCCAATCATCTGTCTCTGATTCCCGTGCATTACACAACTCCTCTAAAAATCTCCCATCAAGACTTTCACCATGATTTGCACTGTTTGCATTATGCTCTTCCAGAAAATCAGGTTTCTTGCAACAATCACCATCAGCTAATGAATCAATAGAGTTTTCCTGTGCATATTTCACAGGTATCTCATCCTCATGTATAGTTTGTTGGGAGCCAGTGCAAGTAACAGGTGTGGTAAATGCCTCATTTGGCTTATCACAATACGCACAACTCTCTTTAGAACTTAAATTCTGTGTGTAATACATGTCATTGACTGGTGGAATTTCAATTTCACTTAAGCCATCTATTGGGCTACTAAAAGTCTGTGATTTCTTCCTTTTTGAATTTCTATTCACAAAGGAAGCCCAAGGATTGTTGATGGTGGATTGCTCACACGAGTCACTGTAGCATGTTGCAGAAACAGATGGAGACCAAGCAGCTTTGCGCAGATTTTCCTTGATCCCTGAACTCTTTGCATTTGTATTGATGGAAGGGTAATTTTCTTTTCCATGGTTCAGGTTAGGCTTGGGCCTGGCAACATTTGCGTAGCTTGATCCCTGCTCTCCTGTGTGCAAATAGTCTGGGTGATACTGAGAACTAATTTGAAAGAATGCCAGAGTTTCTTTGTAGAGTTCACAGCCAGGATTGAGTTTAATAGCCTGGAACAGGACAAAGACTTTTTTATTATTAATAAGTACATGTGAACAAATTGCAGGGCAAAAGCTTCATAATCAATAGATCAAAAATAATAATAATAATAATAATAATAATCACTTTATTAAAGTCTCAAATCGTTCTAGCCGAGCACAGATACTCTACTAATTGAGGAGACTAAATCAAATCAACGCTAAATCAAATCAAATCAAATGTTGGTTTTTGGCGAAAGG